>JAVJGG010000048.1:5611124-5627701 GCA_035590195.1 Aviceda cuculoides
CCACCACATTGGTGTCTGTGAGCTGATGGCCCGAGCGGCCTGGGGTTGGTCGCCGTGCCGTTCCTGAACCAGGTCGCAGCGCCCACCAAAGGCAACAGACTTTGTTAGCTGTGTGTTTTTAATGTGTCAGGCAAAATGGAGTAATCTTGATCAGGGCTTCTTAGTGCAAACCTAATATATTAAACACAGATAGAGAAAGAAATAGTAAATTACATTATGTTAAGTAACAGTATACCTTGTCATGGCTACACTTTGCTCTCCTAGGAAAAGTGGAAAAGTATGTTTCTCCCCATAAGTGCTTTGTTAAACAAAAATACGCTCCTGTAGAATGAACTTGCAGTCATGCAGATTACACTTAAACATGTAAGTCTTGGCTAGGGTCTAAATTTTGCTTTAATTTCTTGACTAAAGTTATTCTCTCAGTTAAAAAACTTAAAACTATCATTGATAATGCAGCCTTAATGAAATGCATGTGATAATATAAGTTCTAAATGCAACATGAAAGTTAAGCCAGATTCTGAGGTGTTCACTGAGTTTCAATCCAGTTAGTAAAGAATTTTGTGTAAAATTCTTGTGAAGTCATTGTGAAAAATATTTATGAAATTCTAATATGCTTAAAATATTGATAAACTAAGCAGAAAATGGAAAACAAGGTAAAGCATACTTAATGATCTGAGTAACATCAAATGAGCAAAGAGAAGAAAGTTTTCTGTCTTTTACATCCATTGATCACATTAATGTCCATAAAGCAGTATTTCTCAAATTGCAAAGTAATTAAAAAAATCCTGAAACTCTTAAACACATGAAAAACAACAACCATGTTTGTTCCACTTTTTTTTTTTTTTTTTTAATTTCTAGCCAAATGGTATCTCTGCTTGGAATCCCTGGATGCAATAGAAAAAAACACAAATGAAAACTAAACAACTAGTTGTTGTGGGGGATAAACTACTCCATTTACATAGTTTAACAAAACCAGAACTGAAACAGTTTATTCATTTAGTAATGGCAATTTATTAATTGAGAGTCAGTGAACTATGCATGCAGAATCAATACCAGTAGTACAACAGATAAACCATGAGACCAGAGATTATTAATAAACACCTGCTGGCCCCAGCACCCATCCCATGGGAGGGGGCTCTGCCTATCTCAGGCAGAGGTGGTGATGCCAGTGGGAGGGCTGCCGGCAGTGCCCAACCTGGTGTGCTGCATCTCTTCCTTCTCTCCCCAACGTCTCCCCCTACCCATTGCAAATTACAATGCTTCTTTTACACTTCTTGTCATTTATCAGAGGTGGTCCATTAGGCACCTTCACAGTAATAAAGGTATAAAAATGTTTATATGTGAAATACATGTTTTCAAATGTACCCATTTGCAGTCATGCCAACATCCTTCTGCTGATCATTATGTTAGAAAGAAAGAAAAAGCCAATGTTTTAAGTAGTCTCTGGAACAAAAACAAAAAAATTATTCCCCCTGATTACCTTAAAGATGTTTCAAGTCCCTTCTCCACCACCTTTTTTCTTTTCTTCTGTACGCTTTTATACAGTCTTAATTTATCTTCTATTAAAATACACATAATTTATGAAAGATATTTTTAGAAGTTATGTCTTAAAATGCAGTTATAAGCAACCAGCTTTAGCTCAGGTCTTTCAAGAGGTTTAATTAAACATATGAAAAATATGCAAGGTGAAGCTGATTTTCGCAGACATTTATTTTAATTCTGAGAAATAAAAACATTTTAAATTGTTTCTGACTGAAATTGTAATGAAGTGACTTCCTTCAAAAAAGCAGATTGACTAAAGATATGAGGAACACCATCATAATTCACTGCATCCTAAATCAAGAAGGAGCCACCATATTTTCAGTGATGCTTGAACTGGTGAATATCATATTTCACTTATCCCTTTCCTGTCAAAAAGTCCTATAGTTTCTATCCAATTTCTGTCAGCCTTCCAAGATTTCTGCCAAAAGATCTTTCCTTTCTGTATGGGACCTATTTTGGAGTATCTTTGTGTAGAATTCAATGCTTCTCAATTTATAAATTTTAGGGACATGGACTCAGTCACCTTCAGGGAACAATTCCTGCTGGACTGTCTTGATACCTTTGCCTTGTCATAGAGGTTGACTTTCTGTGTTTCATGCTTCTTTCTGGTAAAAGTCTGATGACAGACCCTGATCAATGCTGGTTTGGGTTTTTTTGGTTTGTTTTTTTTTTTTTTCCTTCCTTCCCCCCTCTATTGTGGTCCAGGACTGGGTGTCACTATTTTACCTTGGCAATCATGGAAACTACTTTTCTATCCTTCTGAGTTTGTTACTAGCTTAATTTCTGGAATAGTTTCAGTGTAGAGCTTTGAAAGTATGAAGAAACTAATTTCCTACCCATTTTTTTCTTGGGATCCGAGTGTCATAATGAAGTTATTTACTAAAAAGTTTGGGGTTTTGTTTGTTTGTTTGTTTGTTCTTAAATATTACCAGTCTGGCATATTATGCACTTCATTTTTACACTAATAATCTATTCTTTGGCTGCCACAGGAAATTCTTATTCAAGAGAACAGTACAACTCTACAGAACTGTACTTCAGCAACTGCAGAAGAGAAAAACAAAGCACATATGAAGATAATGCTACATAAGAAGAGGCAGGGATAGGGAAAGAGAGTTTTTTTCATACATTTTTTATATAACCTTTGATAGTTGGTCTTTCATTTGTTGACTGAGCCTGCCTAACCCCAGCTTTCTGGAGGAAGCCCACTGATGCAAAGATAATGCTCTTCTGAAGTGGGGTGCAGGTTAAGTACTGCTTTTGTTTTATCATAATATCACACCCAGCAGCAGTTAACCCATTTCTCAAGAGAGGAAGAAACTTCCATGTCTGAAATGAGAAACTGAAGCACGCAGTAATGATTTGACCTGCTCAGTGTCATAGTCCAAGAAAACAGACAAGCTTGGCAGGATATTCAGGAATTTGATTTTTTTTTTTTTTTAATTTATTTTGGAGCACCTCCTCCGCCTCCTTCTTCACTGACCTGAGTGTCTGCAGCGCTGTTTCTCTCACATGTTCTCACTCCTCTCTCCTCCAGCTGCAGTTTGTGTTCCACAGCAACTTTTTTCCCTTAAATATGTTGTCATGGAGGCACTATCACTGTTGCTGGTTGGCTCAGCCTTGGCCGGCGGCGGGTCTGTCTTGTAGCCGGCTGGCATTGGCTCTGTTGGACACAGGGGAAGCATCCAGCAGCTTCTCACAGGAGCCACCCCTGTAACCCCCCCTGCTACCAAAACCTTGCCACACAAGCCCAATACAAGTACAGATGAGATAACAGCAGGTCATTGCTCTATAAAAAACCACTAATTTTTGTTAATACAGTTCTCCAGTCCCTTGTAAATTCTATGATTGATGAAAAGGCCACAGAAACAATAGTATCAACCTTCAACAAGGATTTTCGAACTAAATTTCAATATAATATTTGGTGCTGATATTAGAGAATTCTTTCCTGAAACATGATGTCACATTGCAAGCCTCCAGATTATATCAACGTTCAGAAGATCACCTTCCATTTTTCTCTCTTTTCTTTATATTAAGGCACCAAGTAATCGTGGAGTTTCTCTAATTAAAAGAAAAAAAAAAAAAAAGTCTTTTGATGACAGGCTAAAACAAATGTTTTGAATTTTTTATTTGCGTTGTTGTTTGTCTTTTTAACTTGTCTTGCATTTTTAATCTCCTACTTTCTTTAAGTTTTTGTCTATTCCTTTCTTCCTTACTGCTGTTCCGTGTATTTCTTACCTTCTTGTACTGACTTCTAGTGTGATTTGAGCTAGTTAGTGTTAATTGGTTAATTGGTGTGAATGTACTCTACATGGTATCCTTTCTAACAGTTTTAATGCTTCCCCAAAGTACCACAGTTTTTCAAGCAATTAGGTTGTTCCAGTGAACAAACATCCCTTCTGTTTTCTCTAAAAGGCAATGACTTTTTATGTTGTTGTTTTGGGCTTTTTTTTCCCTCACTGTAGTTTGAACAGTATTTTTGATGTGATAATAGTGAACCAGATAATCCCTGGATCCTGGAAGGAAGAAATCTGTTATTTTATATACCTGTAGAAAGTAGTCTTCTCTTTTGCTTAGGAAGTCAAAAGAACTTTCTAGTAGCAACTGTACTGCAGATGCAGTTAACTTGTGCTTTCCTCTTTGAAATACTCACCTTCTCTAACCTCTCATTTTATACCTAGCAATTATATATATGCATGTATAATATCAACTGTCCAGGGAGTCCCCTCTGTAATCAAACTTTGAGTCATAACACTTAAACATGTAAATGTTATTAATAGCTTCATTTCTGCAGGAACTTTCTTAGTAAGACAAAGGGACAGAGAGCCTTCCCTTTGCCCCTCCTTTTACACATCCTTTGCTTTCAGATATCCTGGCCATTTGTGGCTTTCCAGGGATGAAATTTCGTTTTCTTTCACATGATATGACATTAAAATGTTTCACTGGAAAATGAGGAAAAAAAAGCAAGGGTTCTTTTCCCAGCAGGAATCCTTTTTCCATGCCTCTGTACCCACTTTTTTGTGTTTGCATAAAAATATGGATGGAGAGAAAGGCAGTCTGTGATTCAGTTACACTCAAAGGTCAAACTGTGAGAAACTGAGAAACAAACAGAAAGAACTAGCTTATATGAAGAACTGCATAGCACTGAGATGATGAGGAGCAGGGGACAGAGGCTCTGCAGTCAGAAGCCTGAGGCAGGACATGTTGCAAGTCAGCATGGGGCTTTCTTTTTTTCCTTTTGGAAATAAGGAAATAGGCTTAGCCATATGGTCTTTCTTAGAGTTCTTTTAAGCTTTGGTGAATACTAACTGAAACAAAAATGTCTGGAACAAAACATTTCTGGCTCAATATATGAATGTTTTAGTTGAAAAATTCAGGCTGATGCTAACTTGAAGTGAGGATAGCAGAGTATGTTCGTGCTATATCTACACAGAGCAGGGAATTCTCTTGCGTTCCCAATATTCTGTCTCACAAACTGGAGATGGGGAATATCTTTGCTTGTTAAGTATATATAAAATAATTGTGAAATCCTCTTCCTTACAAAACCAAAACCCACCCACCTTCATGTGAAACGATGCAAAGAAATAAAGAAATAGATGAGAATCCAAATTTCTCTGATTCCAAATTAAGCAGAACACAATACTGTATATTTAGAGGTATTTTTTGCAGTTTTCTGCTAATTTATTCCATAATTGCACTGTGATATTTTCCTGAATATTATATCTTGCCTGATGTTCTCTGTAAGAATACCTTTCACAGAGTTTTCCTCAAACTTACACTAGCAAAACCTATACATTAAAATTTCCCCAGTTTTTAAGGTTCAATTTTATGAAAAATACTCAACAGATGTTAAGTAAGAGCAGATTAAAATTAAAATATCTTGAGAAATCAATGCATTCGAACTCTTGTAACAAAATACTGAAGATTTTACCTGTAAGTGACTGACTTAAATCTAAGATTTTCCATGAGTTTGTTTATATAGTGAATAATACCTCCTAACTTCAGTCTAAATGATGAGACAATCCTAACTGAGAAATTCAAGCAAGAAAGAAACTATTCACATAGGCAGACAAATTGGGATACTGCATATTTTTCACACGTAAAATCAGAAAATATTGTCTGTGAATCATGGTATCATGCTTGCTCTTAACAGATGCATAAAGATAAAAGACCATATTTTCATTTAATAGCTTGTATGACTAATAAAGTTCCATGATATAAGGTGTTTCAGTTTGTCCATAGTAGAGGGTAAGATACAAGGGTTCAAGATAGAGTTAATAACGAATAATATTTTCTCAACTCCAAGAAGCTGAATAAGGACAACTTGATCTCATTGGTGACTAATTTAGTAACAGAAGCTGCAATTATCTTTACTGCTGAATGTTTGTAAAAGAAAATGCAGTTACAACAGGAACTTTTCATTTCCAAAAACGTAGTGTGGTAGAGTGTGAAGTATCATCCAAGTCAAAGACAAAAATGTCACAGCCACTTTTAATCAGGTCCAGGAACAGAGGCTAAACACCAAAGTACAAGGAAATTACCATGCAATATATTTGTGTCTCTTTCCTTCTCTTTGTACTTCCTAAATTTCTTAGACTTACGTGAAAGAAAAAGGTTTTAAATGGAAATTAGAGTCTGAACCACAGTGCCTTTCTAATTTCTATTTTAAAACCAAAACTGACCACCTATTTCTATTGTTTAAGGCAGAGGAAAAAGAGGTCCAGTTCAGTACTTTCTTTACTGACACAATGTTTGTTTGTTTTCTATATAGAGCACTATTCTCCCTAATAGCTGTTCTATATTCTTCATTTCAACATAAAACTTTATTATTATTTTTTTAATATCTCTAGAACAGTTTAGAAATCCTTTGCAGATATGAGGTTATGGAAAACTTAAAAAATTAAGCTTCCAGTTCTCTGTTCTTTACTACAGGCACTAATTTAAGCTTTGCAGATGAAATATCCCAAGGTGGAATAATTTCTCAGGAAATCTGATGGCTGTAAGTGGAGCCAATTTCTTTGATTCCCATTGCCTTTTTTGTGTGCAGTGCCACTCTAAAAACTGAGAAATACTTATTAAGAATAAAGTCTATTGAGATCAATAGAGCAAGATTGAAGAGAACTAGACTACTTTTTCACTCAAATGTGCATATCTGAAAACGTAGACCTTCCTGAGAGCAGCAATGTAATGTGCTCCAGGATTAGAACTGTGCTGTAATTTGAGGTTCACACTTGGAATTACCCTCCAGGCACTTGTGTCAACTGTAATTGTCCAGCCCTCAGCATTAAGAATGGGAGAGGAAAGTGAAACCATCTATTGAATGATATCTGAACAAAACACAGTTTTCTGGTTTTTCATATACAGTTCTACACTAATTTTTCTGACTTATGTAAAACCTTCCACTTAACCTTTTTTTTTTTTTTTTTTAACAAAATGGCATTTTTTTCCAAGATGTACTCTAGCTGTAATGTATGAAATTCAACTGTTTGTAGGTAAGACTGAAAGAAGTATTGTTCTGAAAAAGTTATGGACCCTGTTCTTGTTAAAACCTGTCAGAAATATCATTGCATTTTTAGACCAAATGTGGGCCTATCTAAATTATCTATAAGTTTGTACCTGAAAAATAATGAAAAATTACTTATTTTTATCTTCCTCCTTTGAGCTTATCTTGAAATATTATGGAATTAAATTCTGATACACTTGTACTATCTCTCAGTTTTGTTTCTGATGAAGAAAATGGGTAGTGCCACTTTAGTGGCAAGCCTGTATCAATAAGCAAGAGTTTGGTTAAATGTGGGGTTTGTTCAAGATTGTAAGTGGAATTAGAGAAAGACTTCTTAAAGTGTCATCTTCATAGTCCTTGAACTGACACTGAAAAAAATGTGAAAGGAAAGTTAACTGATTAAGTTGTTATTCTTTTTTTTTGGTGGGATTTAATAAGCAGAGTCTGAAATATTGTTAGAGATTCTTTACTCTATTTTGTCTGAAGCAAGCCTGCAACACCAATTTTGAACATCCCACTTGATCCCAGTTTATACTGTGATCTATTAAAAATTTTCAAGATAATCTGACATTTGGACAAACAAGAAGCAATACATGCTGTTTATTATCATTCTGTGCTTCTGACTACCTTCTGGTTGTACATGACAGTATGAAGCAGGTGTCCTTGTATACAATGACTTTCATTTCATTTACCGGTCATTTGTGTGAGCGGTAAAGTCGTATTTTAGTTTCATATCCTCTAACTGCAGTTGTTATTCCTGTGGCGTAATTTACATGTCAGTAGCACAAAACTCAATGAACTATAGTAGCAAACCCACTACATTGTTTTTCAATATGCTGTCTGAAATGAGATTGTGAGGAAAAGAGAATATTAAAATTAAAATTAGAAAAGGAAAGATTGGTTTGCATTTAAAATATGCCATCCTGGGAGAATCTCATCAGTGTAACATGGGCTTGGCTGCTCTCAGTTTGTGATCATCACTCTGTCTTGGATCACTTGTATTTTAATGTTGTGGATCAGCTATTTGTAATAGCAGGATAACCAAACAGACTTGGTCTTAGTAAAAGAACAAAAGAATATTAAGAAGCAAAAAATAGAACTAACCAATCAGAAAAAGGAAAGCACTGTGAAGAAAATTTTAAAAAATTAAAAAAAAAAATGGTTCTTGGATTTCCATTACTACTTGCTAGATGCCTGTTTTTCTTACACCCTTCCATGCTGTTTCATTGTTGCTGAGTATTTGTACCTATTTCACTAATACTGTAACTCTTAAAACATTTTCACTGCTTTTATTTTAACTCGTCATCCCATGTGGCATCCTACCAGATAAGATACCTTTGCCTGCTGCTCCTTATATAAGCCCTTACATCTTCCCAGCCCTTCTTCTTTGTTGCTGATCCCAGCTTCTCAGTAAAAACCTACATTTCTAGGACTTCATTAAAGCAGAAATATAATCTGAAAAGGATTTAAAAAATTGGGTAGTTTCTTTCCCAGAACAAAAGAAATCAAATTCAACCATAACAAAAATTTGACAAACAAGTAATCAACAAGACAGGTAATGAAGTGCTTCAGGTTCCTTGCCACAGGAATATTTAAAATCTAACCTGCATCTACCTTGCAGTCTAAGTCCATTTGTCATCATTTGATCAGCAAGGACATTCTTCAAAGAATTGCCAGCTAACACTCATTGTAAAGGAAAGGCAAACCAGACCGAATTATTTCAGGTTTTTCTCTTAGGTCAATCACACTTTGAAACCTTGTGCTCTCTTCAGACTTTCTCACACTGACTTACACATTTTCTGAAGTACCATGGCCAAGACTGAGAAGAGTAATCAAGCTGATGCCTGCTTAATTTTGGGAAGAGTTAGATATATTGGTATTAATACATCCCAATATGGCACATGCCTTCTTTAGTAAGAATGTGAAATTATTGTCTCTTGTTCAATTTTTGATCCACTATAAAGCCACAAACTCCTCCTTCCACTCTGCTGCCCATTATTCCTCTTCCTGTATTTCTGTAGATGGTTGTTCCTGCATAGGCACAGCACTTTTTATTGCCCCTATTTTTTTTTATTTTTTTTTTTTTTTAGTATTTCACAAACTTGGGCTTGTTTAAAACTTCGATCCTGTCCTCTAGTGTCCCTGCAGTACCTCCCAGATTTTCTTTTTATCAGCAAATTCAATGATACACGTTCTCTTTTATCCTCCATGTCATGTAGAATTGCAATCAATAAATTCTTCCATTGTAATAACAGGTTATTGACAATAAGTCTTTGGAATCAGCTTTCCTAACCAGTTTTCCACCCACACCATTGTAGTTTCATCTATTTCATGTTTGATTATCAGAATATCATGCATTTTCATTGAAAGCTTTAGGAAAGTCAAGATAAGTCATTTGTTGTATCTCCTATCCATAAGGCTGCAATTCTATCCTAAAACAAGGTCACAAAGAAGTATATTTTTGTTTCTTCACTACTTGAAGCTACAAGTCTTCTAGCAGTTGTTTGCTCTCAGCTATCTGTTCCTGAGGACTGAAACAGAAAAGGCAGTAAAGACTATTTCCTGATACCATTTGTTTGTAATTCTTTTCCTATGTTGAGCAACAGAGTAATCCTTTCCTCAGTCTCTTGTTACACTGAATGCACTTGCAGAGCAAATTGTTGTTATCCTTCATCTTTTACTACTGACATTATACCCTTTGCTTTGCCTTTTTGGTCCTGATAAGCATATGCCACACATCTGATTGTGTCCTCTGTAGTAAGACCTCCTTTCACTCCCTGATGCTGCCTGGTTCCAGTTAAACTCCAACCCCTAATTTGTGTGAATTTAGCTCTGGGCTGGTTTTTCATCCTAAATTATACTCCCACTAACAATTGCAATGCTAGTCTCTCAAATTCTAATTTGTTCTTTCTTTACTCTGAATTATGATGGCTGAATTTGAAATCATTGTGACTCCCCTGGATCAGTGTCTGAAGAGGTGCTTCTGCTCCTTGAAAGGGAGAGATGAGTATTACTTGTCTGAATAAATTATTGCCTCAAAACAGTAATGGCAACTGGCTGAGTTGAACCAGCACTAACATACAGGTTCTATTAACCTCAAATTATCATTACAGATGAGCACACATTCAGGTAATGAGTTGTATAAATAAAGCATGCTACTTTATTAAATCAATACAAGAATAACAGGCCTTACAGTAGGGAAAATGTTGCCAATTTGCAAAGAAGGCTATGCAAGATGATTTTAATTAGATTACCTACAGCTTCTTAATTTTGACCTCAAAGTATCCAATATGAATAGTGATAAATAGTATGTTTTCAGAAAATAGAAAACCATTATGATAAAATCTATTTTAAAGCTCTCTATCAACTTCATGTAATTATTCTGAAAGAGAATCAAGCCAACCTCATATAAATCTACAGTGAGGTATTCCTTTTACAAGGAAAACTCAGAAGTTAACTCCCATGCATCTTTGAAAGACTGTGGGTGAACCGAGTGTGTTCAACTGTCCCACTTACCATGTTTAAAAAAAAAAGGAAAGAACAAAATCATAACCTCACTTCAGAATCTGACTGGATCCCAAAGAGAGTGGAAGGGCAAGAAATTATCTTTGCAACTGCATATACTAAGAGACTGACTTTTACCAAGGTTGATATTATATATAACATTGTCTTACATGAGTAGTTATGCTATGGTCAAATTCAGTAGGCCTAATACCTTCAGAATACTGAAACCTTATCAAAAATTTGGCCTTCATAATGAGACTTGAAAACCTCTGTATATTGAACATAAACCCAGAAATATGCCAAGACAGAAATTTTCATTCCTATATACAACTGATTGTATTATTCACCTTGAAAGTGAGCAGTGAGCTTACTGTCATGCCTTGTAATATTAAAGTTATTTGCTAAAGCATTGTGCTCTTTTTGAACCTGCTTAGAAAATAAAATATCTGTGATCTTTACTGCAGGTTTTGAGATCTTTTCTTGTGATCTTCTTTTGCAACAGGAGAAAACAATGACTCACTTTTTACCTGTCTTACAAGATCAGGGAGTCTGTCACTTCCGGGAAACTTTTTTTTTTTTTTCCCAGTGATGTTACATCCTCTGAGCCATCTCTTATGATGGTAGAGTCTATCATGAACATTTTAAATATCTCTTTGAAAACAGTGCTACAAGTCATTGTCCCAGGCGGGCAGCTCCACCTAGGAAGTTGATCCATGATGCTAAATTGCAGTGAAGGATGTGTATGCTAAACTATTAACAAACCTCTGTCTGCAGTCTGTCATGCCCTGTAGTTCCCTATGCCAAGTACAGCTTGTCAGGAGGTCATAGTGAATCATTTATTTGCACGTGCTCTGTAAAGGAATAGCAGAGTAAAGGAAGCCTATGTATCAAAAGGGCTGTCTCGGTGCAATGAAGCATAGGGAGACAACCAACAGTAGGATGTGGACTCCATTCTTGAGATATATCTGCTACAGTGGAGCTCAGACATCAAACCATTTATTTAAAGGATATAGTGAGATCAGCTCTACCAGTACCTTTTACTTAGTTCTGATAATCAAGATACTGCAAGATTTACAAAAAACAGCTGTGTTAAAGAAAAGCCACAAACATTGAAATCCTAGTTAAGTGACTTCTTTCTTAGTTGTGAAATTGGTACTTG
This sequence comes from Aviceda cuculoides, assembly GCA_035590195.1. Taxonomy (NCBI): domain Eukaryota; kingdom Metazoa; phylum Chordata; class Aves; order Accipitriformes; family Accipitridae; genus Aviceda; species Aviceda cuculoides. Next base: position 5,622,830 of record JAVJGG010000048.1, read on the forward strand.
GAGCCTATTCATTCGTGCAAGTAATTTCTTCTCTTCCATACTGAAGTAACTTTTTTTATTAAAAAAAAAAAAAAAAAGTCAAAGAGACAAATGGCTTATGCTAGGTCTGTCTGCCAGGGGAATAAGAAGATGGACTTGGAAAATACAAAGAAAGATTGGGAGGACTTTGGTAAAAGGTTGAACTAATATTCTTTTCTTGAGAATGCTTCAGAAGGACAAAATAATAGAAAATAGGTAAAGGAAAGGAACAAGATGTCTAGAAGAAAAATTCTTTTATGAAGACTGAAAATGAGGACTTGAGAATGAATATATCTGTACAGTCAGAGAGACGACATTCTCAAGGCATCACCTACCCTAATCCTAGCCAGCAAACCTATGAGGGCAACGAAAATCTAACAGCTCTTACAAGGTGAAGGAAAAAGAGAGAAATTGTTTCTACATCAAAGCGAGAGCCTAACAAAAGGCTGGAGGTAATAAAAAAACATTGAAGCATTTGTTGTCCTTTTACATGGAAAGTATTCTAATAACAAGAACATTAGGTAAGCCCCAGTAAACCCATCATTTATTGTAATTGGTGCTTTCTGTGAGGATTTGGACAAACCCCAGAATTTTCTGTGCTTTAGTTCACCTTTTGCATTTTCCTAATCCACAGGGTTATTTTAAGGATAAAATCTGCCCACCCAAATACTCTGTAGGTTTAAATTGAACAAGAGACCAACTCAATGCAAAGCAAAGTAGCATTAATGTAGTCAATGGGATTGTCTGTAATAGCTTATGTAGCTTAAATTACCGGGTCTAAGTGAATGTGAATTATCCTCTGAATCTTTTTGTCCTTGAAAAATCATAGAGTCATCTGATTTGAATTTAATGCTAGTGACTTCATTGGCAGTGTCCGTAACTGCAATCTGTAAAGCAAGAGACTGTTTCGCCACTTTCTTGAATCCTTTGCCCACAGAAAGCATGCCTGTCAAAATGTCGTCTGCTGTCAAAGGAAGATTAAATGAATTAATGAAATAGAGTCCATTGAAGGTTGCATAGAAATTATGACAGGCTTAAGAATTTTCAAAGCTACAAATCTTGACAGGGAAGTTCTCAAGAAGAATGTCATCCATCTCCTCCATTTCTTATCAACCTTATATTTTCTTTATATATCTGTTTGTAGCTATTGCTGGAGACAGGATGCTAGCCTAGGTGGATTTTTAGTTCCGTCCACGCACAACTGCTTTTATGCTCTCTAGCTAAATGAGGCTATTTCCTAACAGACTACCTTTTGAGTCAAGTTAGATAAAAGATGAATAAAAGTTTGTATGTTGGGTTTTTTTCTCCCGCTTTGTTTCAGCATGAACTTATAGTACTTTGTTAGCTAAAAAATGTTCCTAGCTTCCCAACTCAGCCTTCTGAATTGTCTGATTGGTAAAATCTCAATTCTAATTGATTGACTCTGTTCTTGGGAATTCTCCTACTGACTTTTTCTGTAACATAATATGCAAACATAAAGAATCAGAGCTGAATGGAGTATTTTTGGTGCACAGAAAAAAATGCAGTTGAGAATGAACAAAGGTTTGTAAGTGTCAAATTTGAACATGTTGAAAGACTGAGAAGGGACAAATGAGAGGGCAAATTAAAACAATCATTAGGGTCTCACTTTAATATCTGTCTTTCTTTTACTTAACTTTTGACTTCAATTTCAGATTTCTGTTTTTTAAATATTTGGGGGGTGGGGTTGGGGGGGTCAAAACATCTACCTGATTTGGAACAGTGTTTAATTATTTTTGGTTTTGGCTGCCATCCTGAAAAATCCATTAATTCCGCAGGTTGGCCAAAGATACTGTCATGTGTCAGATTGTGTGATAAAAACATGTTGTCTTTATTACCTTAGGTCTTAACTATCTTGGCAAAATTAGAAACTGACTTAGCTATTATCTGCCATTTTACTTCTCTAACTCTTGCTGCAGGGAGTTGTTTTCCACCTGTAGTGATTTCCAGGTTGCCTATTTTCAGTTTAAATTACTTAAAATCATGCTTGTATTATGAGAAGATTAAAGATACAGCATGCTGAGAGAGACATTGCTTACTATAAGGCTAGTGAGCAAACTCTTTTTTTTTCTCTTTTACTATTAGAAAAAGTGTTTGGTTTAGATTTCTTGCAAAATGTACAAAAAGAAGTAAAATACCTGACACTGTGAATTATGAAGAAAAGCAAACTGTCTGGTTCAGAGTTAACAGTAGACTAATCCTTTATTTTACAGATGCTGTGTTTTTTTCCTGTGTGAAACATTTCTACTTATATGGAACAGTAGCTCTGAATCTAACTAACTTAACATAGCTGTGTCCTGCCCTGCCCTGCCCTCAGCACTCACAGGAAGTTATCAGGAGATATTTTGGGTGCAACCAGAAGAAAATTACTTCTCTAAAGCAATTATAAAGCCTAGCTGGATTTAGAAAATATGAAAAACAAATCCATATATAATACATGCATATTATAGAAGGTATCCTTAGGTCTTTGTTGCTGTATACTGCAAACTACCTCCTGGGGGTAAAAGGATCCATCTCTAAGGTCCTTGTTTGTAATCAATATAAGGTTTTTTTCCTCCTACTACTATTTAAAAAACAAAACACCAAAACCCCAAACCCCAAAAAACTCGACCCATAGGTTAAAAACATTTCATACTGAGCCAGACAGATCATTAGATGGTGCAGTTTGGAGTGAGTAACTGCAGAGCTCACACTGTAAATTGTAGATATTCTTGCAATCAAGAAGGAATTCATTTAAAGAACTGTCACATTTACAGTTGTCACTAAAGTAACTTAAGTAGTAGCAGTTTTGTAGAAACAAAAAGAAGGATGCCACATAATATTTGTGGGGGATATTTTTTTAGCAAAGCTTTTCATAAGCACCCTCTTCAGCAGTAAAGTGCCCAACTGCTGTGTCTATGGATCTATCCAAGACATCCACAGGCCATTTCTTTACAAACCTCACTTCTGTCCTTCAGGATTTCCTCCACTCCAGCAGAAACACTCCAATGTTTTAGTGAGGCAATCTTTTCTGAGATAATCTCAGAATGCCTTATGGTTATGAAGACAGCTGCTGTTACACAGAAAAACTACTCAGTTCACATAGTTTAAACCAAACTGGATCTGAAATGGTTTATCGGTTTGCTAACGACATGCAATTAACTTGCAGTGAACTATACATCCAGGATCGATACCAGTAGCACAGAGGATAAACCACAAGACCAGACATTATGAAATGTTAATAAATGCCTACAAATTTCTAAGCACTCTCTTATAACTAATCCCCTGAAGGTCTAATGCTGTACACAGTTATATGCACTCCCCCTCCACAGAAACAGGCCATGTGGGCTACAGATGTGTACCTTCTCATTGGGGAGTGCTGCATCCCCCTGCTTGCAGACTCTCCTGCAGGATATGTGTTGCTGTGGCTCTCTACCTGTACCCATCCCACTCCCTGTGACCCCCCATATGTGTGCTGGTGAGAAAGCCCCCCATAAGATCACATCCATACACCTTCATGCAGGTCTCCCCATGCCACACCCCCATGAGTGGGGTGCAGGCTGGCCCCAGCACCCATCCCACAGGAGAGGGCTCTGCCTGTTCCTGGCAGAGGTGGTGACACTGGTGGGCTGGCTGCTGGCAGTGCTTGGCCTAGTGTGCTGCAGCTCTTCCTTCCCTTCCCAAGGTATTTCGCTTCTGTTGCTTTGTCCTGTTCCTCTCCCTTCATGTTTCTTTTACACTTCTTTTCACTGTGACATCTTCTTTGTCTAAAAAGTCTCTGTAATGACCTGTAATTCTGATTATTCTTTAATCTGGCTGTGGGTCATTTTGCTCTTAAGCAATTCTCCCAGACTGTTTTATCCAACCCACATTATTTCTGCTCACATTCCTATCTTTACCAGTGCTGTTACCCAGGCTATTCCCCAAGCCTGGGCCATGTAAGCACCCCCATAAGCAGCCCCCTTCAGTAGGATTCCTGCTTTGCTCTCTTCCTGTCCTGTTTCCTCAATACCCACCTTGATGTGTCTCTTCTGGATAGGATGCCAGTAACCACATCAGGTCTGTGGCTGATACTCTGTGTGTGGTTTATGCTGAGTTGGCAGTTTGTCAAAATTTTCATTTAAAAAGTCATGTTGTCACCATTTAACTTTCACTATTTCTACTTTCATTTGACTTCTTGCACCTTCCTCCTTTAATACTTCCCAATTATGTGCTGTAGGATTTCCGCATCCCTATGTATATTCTTTTCTTTCAATTAATTTCTTTTCTGATTAAAAAAAATTAGTTCCTCAACCTTTTGTTAGCCTTGGCTTCCATACTGTGTCACTTTTCTGGTTAGATTGTACTATGTGGTTTTGGGTCCCCAACCTATTAATAAAATTGGTGATCTAAATTCATCCTGTAGTAGTGTATGGCATTTAGGATTTAGTATCTAGCAAGGTGTGAGAGACTGAAAGAGTTAATGTGTCAAACATTGTGGTGGGGCAAATTCTGCCTAAGGATGAACTCTACATAACAGGTCACCCTGTAGAGCAAGGAACCCCAGGTGAAAAGCAGCCCATCGATCGGCACCCATCGGTACCCATCAGCACCCATCGATCAGCAGGAGGAGGGGGAGGCCGTGCTGGAGGGCGCACAACTCCCGGCTCCAATAATGCTGCTCCGATGTGCTGAGCAGGACAGCTCACCCTGCGTGGGCAGAGATCGTGTCTGCAGGGAAGGGGCCGTGACTCCCCAAACAACCCCTGAGACCACCCACCCATCTTCTAAAGGAAATCAGCCTAACAACTTTGAGTGCCCGCCTGAAGGAGGGGCAAGGATGATAAAAGGGCATGAAATGAAGCCCCAGCTGTGTGT
>JAVJGG010000048.1:5633431-5645424 GCA_035590195.1 Aviceda cuculoides
TTTACATTAGTACTATAAAGATCAAGTATGGAAAAATCAGGTATTTTAAATCCTCTACAAACTTGTATCAGAAATAACTTTAGAAACATCATAGCATGGTACTGAGAAATAAAGTTCAGGTCATGAGTGGTGACTGGAAAATTCTATTTCAACTTTTTGTGAATTCATGATTTTTTTTTTATTATTCCAAAGAATGAAAATTAAAAGTGGTGGGGTTTTTTTTAAATTTAAAACCTATTTTTAACTGAGAGAAAAGAAGGAAAAATACATATGTATAATAAAAATACTATGTATATAATGGGAATGTAAATTCACATTTCAGTTTTTAACTAAGCCTTCATTTCCTCATGTATATCTGGTCTATTAACGTTTTTCAATAGTCCTTCATTAACATTATGCATTCTAAACACACTCATTGAAAACAGGTTATATATATTACATAACATGTATAAATCTCTGGAGAGTCAGGGCTGAAGTACAAAACAGTAAATTGATTTTTGTAGCTGAAAGAATGTGAAATGAAAGCAATGTCTGAATGATATATAAATAGGCTTCTTTTGGACTATTATAATTTGTTTATGCTCTAAGTGACAGCTAAGAATTCAAGACACAAATAAGATCTCATCTCTTTTATATTATGGCTTTATGCTTTCTGTAAATGTTTCTTTCTTCAGACAAAGAATCCTTTGATCAGGCCATCTCACTTGGTCTTTTCCATCAAACCATGAGCACACATGCTGTGAGAGCACTTTAGTTGTAAGTGAAGCCTGTAACATTGCAAATATTTCTGTTGTCATTAGAGAACTTATAAAGACAGTATAATTTTCTGATATATCTCTGGACTTTTAAAAACTTATTTACAGTTAATAGCTTGTGTTTAGACAGTACTGAGGCACTTACTGTATTTTGAATCTCTGTCTTTCAAGCTTTGAATAACAATGTATAAGTTTTGTCTGTTGAGATATTTAAGTACTTATACATGTGCACAAGTTTTATGATATTTTGTTAACTAGAAATTGAAATTAAAATAATCTTTAAAAATTATTCTGTGTGAAGCACAGTACACAACATTGTAGAATAATGTTGGAACTACCACATTCCATCTGATACGAAGTCTATTCAAAACAGTATCAATTTCTGAAAGTTGCCAGTAAGTGCTTCAAGATATTCCTGTGCCTTGGACATTGGATGTGAAGAAATCATTAATATTGACATTTCTCAGATCTTGGGCTGATAATTGATAAAAGATTAACATTCTGAATTCAGGTCCCAGGTTCTTCAACAATGTTTCATGATCGTCTCTGACATGGAGAATACAACTAGTCTGAAAGAGAAATTCCTATCATGCAATCTGTGGGACATACCTGACCTGTAAGGATGAATTTATGCTTCTGTCTTCCAGAACATGGAAAATCTGGTTATTTAACAGATGGAGAGATAATAGAATACAGATGAATCCCTAAAGTCTCCTGAATGCACAGATTAATTGTTTTTCAAAAGTACAGTAAAGTCTACTTCAACATGTGGACTTCAAGTTACTACTCAAGACTTTGTGTTGTATCATACTGATATATCAGTATGAGAATGAGATAATCTATACTAACAAATCTCTAGCACATTTGTAGCATATTACCTTTTTGTAGCATTTGGCCTGGTTCTACTAAAGAACTCCTGGGTTCAATTTAGCTATGAGAACAATCCTGATAGTCTGTTTTCCTTCACCTGCCTGAAATTGAAACCTAAGACAATTTCCTGGCAGAGATGTGGGCCCTTCTGTGTCAGCATTAATACTTAGTATTGACCTTGGATACATTTAATTTATTTTGTATATAGGTGTAAATAAATAAACACATTCATGTACCTACATACATAAAATAGTCTAATATGTGACCACCTGAAACGGAAGAACTCTGACAGTGATTTGACCTGCATCTGAGCATCATGAAATCTTTAATATATTCTTCTCTAGCATCATACTATTTGGTATGGAGGTGTTATTAGCCCATGTCTACAAATAGGATATAGTGAAATTACGGTTGTGTAAGTATGGCCTGAAGGTCTCGTGAGAAATACTCAGCAGAGAATTGAGTCTGTGTTACCTAGATCAGTTTAACACTATAAATCCAAGCACTGACACATCTTTTTTTTCTGCAGTATGGATAGATAAGTATGGGTGTCTTATCACTGCCTGTTTCTTCCAGGATTTTACTATCAAAGGTGAAATCTGAGCAAATCATTCCATATGCTAAACACTGTTCAGAAAGGAGCTCTTGGAAGTATTTGCAATGGAAATGAACAGCTTCACTTGATCCTAAACCACAATACCTTGTCTTGCAGGTAGAGGAGTTCTTGTCTTTGAGATTTCCACCTGTCTGCCGAGATCGGTTGAATTTAGACAACTACTTTTAAAGATATCTAGAATGGGATGGCAGAGATAGATGGAGAGCCAGCAAAATTATATGTACTTTGTTTACTTTAAAAAACAGGCTAAGGATCTTAAAATAAAAACCTCACACAGAATGAACTTTATCTTCTGAAGTGAAAACATTACCTAGTCTTACAAAATAGTGCTTTGTTAATAATTGTGGTGGGTTGATCTTGGCTGGCCACCAGGTGCCCACCAAGCTGCTCTCAGTCCCTGACCTCAACAGGACAGGGGCAGAAAATACAACAAAAAGCTCATGGGTTGAGATAAGGACAGGGAGATCATTTACCAATTACTATCGTGGTTGAAACAGAGTTGAGTTGGTAAAGATTAATTTATTGTCAATCAATAAAACACTAGGATAATGAAAAATAAGCATAAATCTAAAAATGCCTCCTCCCCACCCCACCCTTCTTCCTGGGATCAACTTCACTCCCGAATTCTTGACCTCTTCCCCTCATATGGTGCAAGGAGATAGGGAATGGAGGTTGCAGTCAGTCCATGATGCTTCATTGCTGCTGCTCCTCCCTACTCACACTCTTCCCTTACTCCAGTGTGGGGTCCCACCCACAAGAGACAGTCCTTCATGAACTTCTTCAACACGAGTCCTTCCTGTGGGCTTCAGTTCTTCAGGAACTGCTCCAGTATGGGTCCCTTCCACACGGGCTGCAGTCCTTCAGGCACAGACTGCTCCTGTGTGGGTCCCCCACGGGGTCACAAGTCCTGCCAGCAAACCTGCTCCAGCATGAGCTTCTCGTCACGGGGCTGAAGTTCCTTCAGGAGCCTGCTCTAGCACAGTCACACCATGGGATCACAGCTTCCTTCAAGGCACATCCACCTGCTCTGACACAGGTTCCTCCCTGGGCTGCAGGTGGACATCTGCTCCACCATGGACTTCCCTGGGCTGCAGGGGGACAGCCTGCCTCATCATGGTCTTCCCCACAGGCTGCAGGGGAATCTCTGCTCTGGTGCCTGGAGCACCTCCTCCCCCTCCTTCTGCGCTGATCTGGGGGTCTGCAGGGCTGTTTCTCACATACACTCACTCCTCTCTCCAGGCTGCTATAGTGCAACAGGTTTTACCCCTTCCTAAATATGTTATCCCAGAGGTGCTACCACTGTTGCTGATGCGCTCAGCCTTGGCCGGTTTCAGGTCCTTCTTGGAGCCAGCTAGCACTAGTTCTGTCCAACAAGGCGGAAGCTTCTAGTGTCTTCTGACAGAAGCCACCCCTGTAGCCCCTCTGCTACCAACAACTTGCCATGTAAACCCAATACAATAATATTACAGAATAGTTTCTAACAGTAATAATTCTGAAATATGTTTCATGGAAAATAGTTTGTTTGACACCTTTCCTTTAACTATTTGAAATCTTCACTGAGATGATCTTGATGCCAAGAGCTTCCATTACATTAGTGTTTCTATTGTTCCTCTGAAGAAGTAACAGTTTACTCTTTTTAATTAATTGTAATCTATAGAATATTAATGATTTTATAAAGAACATGTAGAATTTATTATAATTTAATTTAGAGGCTGAGCAGTTCTAGATTTGATGACCTTAATATGTATACACATGTATGCTTCTACTTATCAGTCCCTTTTAGAAACAGAGGGGCAATAAGAGAAGTGCCTATCTTGCTAAACAAAAGGAGAATATAGGAGAAAATTACATTTTTCTTTTCATTGCAAACAATAAGCTAAAATAAAACAACTGCAAAGTCATCAGCTGTAATTTTCAGCTCTTCATGATGTTACTATTTGCCAGATTTTTGAAAGGCCTCACTGCAGTAGCTGTTGGGCTTTTTTCTAAGTTTGGCCTTAAGTATCACAGTGGGAGTGATAATATGCTGAGCTCTATTGAAAATCTTGTTGGTGCAGAACAACTGAATGAAAACTTTTGGCCCTGAGCCCCGTAGAATAACAAATTCCACATCACCAAGCTCATGGTTATAGTTTATAGCACCCAGCTGTGCTCTGGTTCAAAAAACTGTATATTGTTCATGGATATAAGCAAACATTTAACCATATCATTCATCTTAGATATACCCTGGGGGGGGAGAAATCCCTAAGGCCAACTTTTTGAATAATAACCAGATGTTGATATAAACTATTACAATGCTAAGTGCAAATACTGGGATGTTTCTGGTAAAAGTGTAGGATTTTTGTTATATTTTCTTTTTTTTTTTTTTTTTTTTTCTTTCAGTTTAGGAAAAGAAGACAGAAAGAAAAAAGAATTAATCCAAAACAGCAGGTAAAAATAAAAAAAAAAAAAGTTATCTAAATGAAATTAGGAGTGATGTCTTAAAAAGAGGAAAGATTGCTGAAGTAATTGTTTTATCATTTTAGAAATACTTGAAATTCTCCAACTTTTTCTGTGTTTGATCTTTCATAGCATTAAAGATAGATCATTTAATGCTTGTATTTTCCACAGTGTAAATGTTCCTTAACACCTGTTCCCTTAAGTAAATTTTCTTCTTGTACCGTCTGCCTAATCATCAACCATTGTAATTATTTCTCTTCATCTGTGTTTAATAGGTGCCTTCACACTGTGAATATGAATGTGGTTCTGATCTCCTTCCTTTTTACATCCTCCCCCTTAATGTCAAGGTACAGACAAGGACAACATGGATAATAGAGACAAGTAGTTTCTGTTTAGGTTAGACATGCTATGATGTAGGAATGGTGTGAAAGAGATCTAAAAATCTTGTCTAGCTTAATGAAAATGATTAGGAAACAACTACTTCACTTTTTCTCATAATGAAAAACTCAGAGACATCTAGTGAAGTTAGACTACAGGTTCAGAGCAAACAGAAGGGAATTTTGTTTAATTACACATGCAACTCATTGCCACAGGATCCTGTGGATGCCAGGTGTTTGCTTTTTTTCCTTTTTTTTTTTTTAAAAAAAAAAAAAAAGCGCTGTGTTAATTTGAAAAGATAGTGAGCAGATCAAGTGGAACTTTTTGGAGAGGACAGGCTGTGCTTTCCTCTGCTGAGTATGAATGGCGGGGTGGGGTGGGGGGTGGGGGAACGACAGCCTTTTAAACATCGGAATAAAGCAGGAAGGTAGAGAGAATTACTGTCACATTACAACAAGAGGTGTTACTTTATGGGATCAAGACAGTCACAAAGGAAAATAACAAGGATATCAGAAATCTTCGTTAATGTGAATATATTATATGTAAGTATGGCAAATCATAATGACTTAGAAGCAGTGCAATACCTCATTGATCATTTATACACAGCTTGTTGAGTAGTTTGAATTGATCAAACCACTGACCAGTTGTTGGTCAGTGAATAGTAAAGAGACTGAATAGTTTCTGTTTAGGATAGAGAAGATACAATTTAGGAAGGATGTGAAAGAGAACTAAAAATCTTGACTAGCTTAATGAAAATGATTAGGAAACAACTACTTTTTCTCGTAATAGAAGACTCGGAGACATCCAGTGATGTCTCTTCAGTGGCAAAGATGGGATATTGAAAGATTACTTTTCTCTCTCTCTGGAGTGTTTGTATTGGGGGCTGGTACTACTGGTTTTTGTGTTTTTCATTCTATGGTGTCTACATGTTGAACATCACTACCTTCTACTTGCACATGGTTGATGTAGGATAGGCCAAACCAAAATATGTACATTTTCAGGTTATTCTATCCCAATTTCATTTTCAAAGTTTGTCAAACACACAATAACACAAGAGGAACAAAACCAGCTCTACAAAAGAGAGGGTGTTCAACTACAGCTAAGCTAGGTTCAGGGCTAATTAAATCAAAGTAGTGAATTTGTCTTGAAACACAATGCCTCTAGAGCTTGACAATCTTCCAGATGGGTTTTTTTTTTCTGATTCTTTCTGAACCAATGTGAGATTTGGTCATCTAGAGCTTTCTTAAACTTTCCAGCCTCACTAGCAGGCTGAAGACCTTGGCACGGTTAACCAGCCTGCCTATACCACTGTGAAACACTCTTCTGGCCTCCTGCTATCTAGGCTATTTGGAATTTTCCTGGGCTCTCAGCTGTGGTTGTAACAAATGTGGCTGGCTTAGTTGAGGATTATAGCCACTATATTGGTATGAACTTGTGAACGTATTATTTATTAAAATGTAGAAATACATTATTTTAAAAAAAAGAAATTAAACCAATATTCACCTACCTCCTAAAAAGAAAAAAAGCTGGTACAATGAAAATGTTTTCCACATGCTTCTTTAGTGTCATATATGCTTTGAAATGTACAAAGTTGACTATTTATTCTTTAAATTCAGTCCACCTGATGATGCACTTTTTAACATGACCATTGAAATGATTTATTAGTACTGAAACAAAATTGAAAAGACATTTCATAGCTGTGCTTTTCTGTTTAAGCTGAACAGAAAATAAGCCAACAAAGCATTTTTGCTGTGATTACTTCAGACCCCCGAGCAGTATGCTACTACATTCATAAGTCCTCTGCTACATCAGAATGACACCTCATTGAAAAAGCTGTTCTGTTGCATTATAGACTCTTCAATGCAGTCATTCTGTGGTTAAATAAGATTTGGGATATATTATAACTAATATTTGAAAAGAACTTTGTGGGCTATACTGGCTGATACTGGCCTATCTGCCCCACAGTGAAAATCTGAGATATCTTGATTTTCTCTTCACTCAGAAATAGGCCTATGAAAATGTGGCTGGTTTTATCTAGTGTTGGAAGAAGCCTGGAATGGAAAGGATTAAGTGGCACATATTCACAGCCGTGAATTAAAAGGGATGTACACTGCTGAAGTATCTTTAAGTAGGATATATGATACTGTGAAAATATTGCATTCTTGATCTACACTTACTGCTTTAGGTTGTTGACTGCATTACAAATATTTTTCTGATTCTTTTGATAGTTTTATTTCATGTGATTAATATTAATGTAATTAAAATAATTTTTTCTTTTATCAAAGTTAATTTAGAATAATGAGAGAATGTATATAATTTTAATTTTAATATACACTTGCAAAATAATGTGAAATCTTTTCAGACCAAGACAAAGGTATATGTTAAGGATATATCATTGAAAGATGTATATTTCGTTGTAAGTATGCTTGAGTAATAATACTTGCAAAAAAGTCCAATGTTATGATTCATCTTTCCAATGTAGGAATTTTCAATGTAGACTGACAAACTACCTTGTCAGTTTTGCTAGTGCACTAAATAGGGCCAGGTTTTCACCATTTGGGCTTCCCTTGAAAAGATGTCCTTTGGAAGTGGGAGGGACCTACTGCCTAAGCCATGCATTAATTCTGATATGGACTAGTAATGCAGGAATGTATCAATCATCTGGTAGTTAAGTCACATTAATGACTCTGTACACAGCACATGCACATCTAGATTACCCTCAGAAAAGATTAGTTTAACAAAGTCTACATGAAACTGAATTTCTCACCGTATCTGAAGATAGCTGTGTATTCTCAAAATGAGGTAGACCTGAGCACAATTGAATGCTGAATGAATAAGACATCTGTCTTTGTAAATCCTAAACCAGAAATAATTTCAAAAATCTGTGGTCTGTGATTGGCTTGAGACATCCGAGAAATATTTATTGATACATTTGTAGACCTCTGGATCTGAGCATGATTTTATTTGATTTTAATGTTTTTTTTAAGTTAGTTAAACTCATAAACATAATGGGGAAAGGGTTAGTTCTTTTTTGTTTGTTTGTTTTGTGACTTTCATTAATACATTCAAATAAGTCTTCCAAGAAGGAGAGTCTGGCCAATTAATTAATATATGTGGAACCTCCTTACCCGTTACAGGAGATTTTAAAAACCTTTTCAGTATTTAAAAAATCAGTGTCCTTTTTATCTTTTCCTGGGTCATCTCTTTGTTTCAAAGAATGTGTTTTTCTGCTTGCGTGGTTTTCAGAAGGTATATCTTCTGTTTTCCCCTCCCACTAGTTAGTTGGTAAGGGTGACCATTAAAAGTTACAGCTGAGTGTCCTGCCACAGTTTTAATTATTATAGAAATCTCTCATGAGAAGGAATGGCCTTTAAGGGAATCTCACACACACAGCTCAGTAATCCTAATCAATCTAAGTAAATTTCTGTGAAATAAGCATTTTAAAAAGTCTTCCGGGGCTCCAGTAAGTTTGGTTTGTTGTTTAGTATTACAGACTTTATCTTTACTCTGGGAAGGTTTCTCAAATGTTGCAATGAATTATGCAGTAGATTTGAATGGAAAGGTCCTTGCACAAAACCACTGAAATAGTGTAGTAGAACATACTTTCCTTTTGAGGACAGACTTGATGCTGTAATTTCCTGCCCTCTGAATGTCTGAAGTGCTTAAATTACAACATCCTTGTAAATGTCAGCAGATTATTTTCACAGGTAGAGGAAGTCCTAATGCTAACAGAAAGCAAAGTGGAGGAAATTGCTATTTACGCTAATGTCTTTATAGTATAAATGTCTGAACTTGCAATTCAGTAAGAGGTTGGTAACCACTCATTTTTCTGTAATTTACATATTTGACAGTTTCTTAGAAGTATAAAACTTTTATCTGGATCCCAAAACACTGCTTCACCTAAGAGCTACTCTTCGTGTGTTACAATACTGTCAACGATCACTTGATCACAATTTTTGTAGTTTGCTGAATGAATGCAGTCATCTCTAAAAAGCTCTTCTAAGCATATCTTAAAGTTGGCATACAAGCAAACATACACCTAATGCCTCTGTGTTGTACGTGCAGTGTGGGAATCTCAGGTTCTTTTGCTCTTAGTGCTGAATCCCAGATGAATCTCACTAAGTTCTTGTGTGTGTCCCTTTATCACCTCATAACTTACTCACATTCCAGGATAATTGCTGAGACAGAGCATTTGTATTCCCAGAAACAGCAAGTGGTAAACGTATTGCTCTGGCGCTCTCAGAAAGGGTAATTCAGATATACAGAAAGATGGTAGTTTTTATATTTATTTTCTTAGTCATACTTCATCCTCCTGTAACTTGTTTCCTGCATTTAGGGTAATAGGATCATAGGATAATTCAGGCTAGAAGGGAGTTCAGGATGTCTCTAGTTCAGCCTCCTTCTCACAGCAGTCAGCTCTGAGGTCAGACCAGATTGCTCAGGACTTTATCCAGCCAAGTCTTGAAAATTTCCAATGGAGATGCCCATGGATTTACATGGTTCAAGTTCTCTACATTAATCCCTGACTTGATCTTTGTATACTGCTGGTTGTCATCCTTGAACCTTTTCACTAATCACAGAGAACTGGGAGACCTTGCAAGAGAAGTCTAGAGCAAAGAAGAAACTAAGAACCCCAGCCTTATCTGTGTCTGCAGTCACTAAATCACCTGCCCCATCTGGCAATGCTCCTATATTTTTCTTGTTTAGTGTTGCATTGCAGATGTAGTGGTAGAAGCTCTTCTTGTTGCCCCATGTGGCGTTTTGCCTGTTCTTAAATACAGTTTCCAGAGGCTTCACCGGCTTGGCTGAGGAGCTCAGCTGTGTCCTGCAGCAGGGCCATACAGCTCTAGTTTCTCCAACTTGTTTCCCAGGCTGCAGGCACTTATGTACATACACTCAAGGTGTGCCACTTTCACCCCTACTCCGTCATTTCTGAGGTCTCTCTTGCTCTTTGGTTTCCACTACATCCATCATTTTCTCACTTTCTGTGGGTTGTTAGCTCCCTCCCCCATTGTTTCTAATTTAAAGCTATCTTCAGCAGGTTGCTATAAGCTGCAATTATAGTGTTATTGACAAAACTCAGACATTTTACTGCAGCACATAAATCTGACATTTCCTTAAAAAGCAAACTTAATATTTCATAGTATATTAAATTTAAAAAGGAAACAGTGCAATTGCCCAACACCTTGACCTGTGATTTTTACTGTTTATAAGCACGACCTGATGTCCTGATGCTAGATTTATTCCAAAAAGTTGGAGGACCATATTTACAACCAGAAAATAACTGTTCATCATTAGCAGTAAGCAAAAGGAGAGGAGTCACCAAAATGCATTTCCACTAGCATGAGTAATAGGCCCTGCCCACCCTCGAGCCCTATTGTGTGGTCAGTGCACCTGCCCATGAGCCTCATCATTAATTCACAGTGACTCTAAGGGCCTGTAGATGTAGGCAACATGGAGGAGTTCTGACATAGAATAGGACCCTGGGTGTCTCTGTGAGACCCCCTGACCTGCCAACCACTGCTGCTAAGCCCCACTGGCATCCTCATAAGCCTCAGTACAGCTGACTTTAATCTAAAGGTGAGCAGCAGAAAGCCTTTAGTCTGTTTATAAACTGCTTCAAGCTGGAGAGAATATTAGCTAATCACCCACACATCATGTTTGTACAGAATGGCTTACTCTGCCTAGCATAGGGATGCTGCACTTACCAAAAAGCCTGAGGGACCCTCAGTCAGGCCCAGTACACATCTCAGTCAGAACTGATTCGTGCTTGGCTAGCTGCGTGAATGAGTGTGAGCTGAACCAGAGTGTAGGAAAATAATTTTCTTCACTCAAACATTTAGACAGGCCTTTTCTTTTTACCTCCAGATTGGAGAATGAGAAAAAAGTTCTTAAAAGGTTCAAGGCTGTGGCCCTGGTTGCATCTTTGTTTCTTTCTAATGGAGTGCCTCCTGCCTTGACAGCCCTTTGGCTTTTACCTGTCTTCAGGTGACATTTTTCCTATCTGTTGTTGATCGTGCTCTTAGTCTCAGTATACCTTATAAACTAAGCTTGCTTGAAAATGCCTGGTGGAGTCCTTTTTTTCTTTCTTCTCTTTCTGGAGCTTCTGACCTGTGATGAAAAAAAAGACCCCTCCTAAAACAAAGTTCCGCCTAAGTAGATACAATACTGAACTGAGGAAGTGCAGACTGATTAACTGGTTTTCCCTCATGCCCTATAGTTAACCAAATTTCTTTGTTTGCCCTACACACTCTCCTCCGTCTGCTTAGTTCCTTCAAACTGTTACAATCTCCTATTTGAAAAAAAAAAAAAAAAATGAATGTTGTATGCAGAGTAGTTTGCAGAAATATCCTGTTCATTCTTTATCTCTTCTAGACTGTCACCTTTACCCTACTCTGTGATTGCAATGCATAGATTGTAGGGTTAGGATATGGGAAAAGAGTTATAAAGGACAAACCCTTTCAAAAGAAGCATTCTAAAATTTGTTTTCTAAATTTATATGCAGATAATCTGTCTTTTTAAAATTCCTGAAAGCTCAGGAGCTTGTGCAAAGCCAAATTTAAATTGTTGGGTATTTTCAAAATTACCTCTGAACTTGTGCTGGGTCTGCATGGCAAAGTTTTGGTAGCAGGAGGGCTACAGGGGTGGCTTCTTTGAGAAGACGCTTGAAGCTTCCCCCATGATCAACAGAGCCAATGCCAGCCGGCTCCAAGACGGACCTGCCGCTGGCCAAGGCTGAGCCCATCAGCAACAGTGGTAGCACCTCTGGGAGAACAGATTTAAGAAGGGGAAAAAAACCCCAAAACCTGCTGTGAGAACATGTGAGAGAAACAACCCTGCAGACACCAAGGTCAGTGAAGAAGGAGGGGAGGAGATGCTCCAGGCGCCGGAGCAGAGATTCCCCTGCAGCCCGTGGTGAAGACCATGGTGAGGCA
>JAVJGG010000048.1:5646886-5666387 GCA_035590195.1 Aviceda cuculoides
TACTGAACTCAAAACACAGCACTGTACCAGCTACTAGGAAGACAATTAACTCTATCCCAGCTGAAACCAGGACATAATTAAAAAAAAAGAAGAAAATACAAAGCAAGAAAAGCTTGGCTTTTACTGGCTAAATGGTATTGAAATTCAGAAGAATAACCTACCAAATATAGCAAGGTAAAATTGCAGGGGGTGAAAAAAACTTTACATGGAGAAATCTGTAAATAAATTCAGTATGGCAAATGGCAGCATTATTCAGCTCTGCAGGGTACAGACACTAGGTTTGCTAAATTTAGAATGTAGGGATTCCAAACATGTATTTAAGCTGTGTCTTCTCTCCTCCCTCTTTTCCTTCCTTCCATTTCCGGCTTGGTGCCCATTTCTTAGTTTTTTACAACATTAATGGTAAGTGTGCTTCGGAATGCAAATTTCTGCTGTTAAACTTAGAATTAAAAAGAAAACTTTGATTTTAGAACTAACTTCCTGTAAGTTTGAATCATATTCCCATTATTCCAATGAGGATTGATTTCCATTAAAATTCCAGCCCATTTTAGTCTTTGTAATGAGCCTAAAATAGCTGCCAGCTTGCAGTGCTGGAATTAATGATAATTAAATGTAACACAAAATGTATTTCCATATTTTGTATTGCTTAAATGATTTCATCTCAGATGTAGTATGATTCTTTTTAGAGATGACTACTTCTATTTAATCTCTTTTCCAATTTTAATTTGAATTTCATATTGTTCCTGACTGTTTAATGAATATTTTGGGAGATGGCCATAGTGTTGTTAATTATACCGGAGACTGAGTATAATTAATTCTTTTGGACCCAAAGTCAGCTAGTTAATCGATTTCTGATGAAACTGAAGATTAAACACAGATAGTTCACTTCTTCCTTCATTCATTTTAATTTTTTCCTCTTTGAATTCAATCAGATTACTTTGAGAAGTCATTGCTGGCAAATCAATTTGTGAACCCGTTTGGGGTATTATCCAGATGTTAATAGATGGATGATCCACTCAGGCCAGTCACCTTCCTATCGATTTTACTTTTTCCTTTTTAAAGAAAACCTTTTAGTTCTTTTCAGTAGATTTACTAGCATTATTTGTAATTCATATTTAAATTATTTTTAACTGCCTATTAACAAGAAGTTCATTAACTAAGAACAGAATAAAAAGGGTTCTCAAAAGACTTCTCTGAAGACCAGACAATTCACACAGCAAAGGGGTTGTAGCAATGTAGAAGATATTCCTCATATTAGTGATGCATTAACTCATGTAGCTAAATTTGATTTTAGGGAATGGTCTGAAAAGGCTTGAATGAAAAGGAGAAAAATACATTAGTATGCCAAGGAGTTCCTGTCATTTTTTTTTTTTTTTTCCCCAGTGCTATAAATAATGGTATATTTTAATTTTTGACAGCAGGAAAAGCCCTAAAGGCTGTAAGGAGATAATAAAAAAAGGGCAAGGAAGAAATTAAAAAAGAGCAGGAGGAGGACTTTCTTCCAGTCAATGAGAGAAACCTTGAGCATTTTTTCATTTATTACTCTACAGATAGTAATAGATAGCTCTAGGTTTCATACTGCAATGGCTCACGATCCAAGTATACTCTATCACTGTATTCAATATCTTTCTGTGAACAGATTTAAGACATCTTTTAATGCTATTTCTTCATGGGGGAGTAAGAGAAGAGCAGAAGTGTGACATGTAATTAATTATCTGTATTTTCTGGAGAACTAGGGCCAACAATGCAACATTTAATGATGGTTACTTACATAAATTAATCCCTTTCGAACAAAATGTGTAAACATACAATTCAATCTCCTCAGCACTTGAGCACTTTATATGTTAAATTTATATTAAATGTGTTACTAAATAAAAGCCTAAATATTAAATAAGAAACATTTTCTGTTTCTCAAATGAAGATCAGATGTGCATGGTTGACAGCATTTGTACTGTCCAACGTTCAAACAGTGACTTTGTCAATCTGTAGAAACAAAGACTTCACCAGCTTAAAAGCTATTCAGTTTTCTAATTAATGTTCTTATGTTATACTTTTGGCAACCCTTCTCTATATTTATGGCTGTCAGTGGTTAACTTGAAGTTTCATTCCCACAACAATTACTTTTACATTTTAAATAAAGTGAAATGTTTGTAGTTTATCCAAATATTAAGTCTTTTTACGTTCAGCTTTTTTTAGAGGGAATGTAGATAAGTATTAAACAGTCATTAAAATGTAAAAATAAACAAATAACTTGAAAACTTTAAGTTTACATTATAGAACTGCAGAGTGCTAGGTAAGGAATATATTTGGTCTTAAAGTTATTATATGAAAAGAAGCCTAACAGGAGTAATGAGAGATGTTTTGACTCAGTAAGACCTCTACTTATTTTGAAAAAAATTATCTTCAAGTTCCGCCTTGCTCTTGGAGATCATGAAGAAAAGTAACCATTGTTCCAGACCAAGAACAACTTACTCTTTCATTTTTCCTGTTGTCTTAGCTATCTGAATATGGGAATGGGAGATCACAGTGTTAGAAAACACCCTGCCTCTTTATAACCTTCTTATCCCTGAGGTCTAAATGAGGAGCAAACAAGTGATTAGATCTTCAGACTTGTGAAAGACTGCACACTAAATCTTAATGTGTCATAAAATGGAAATTTAGTCCTGTCTCTAGAAATAAGCATGTACTTTCATAGTGTTACGTTGCTTTGACTGGACACTACTATGGCCACTGTACTTAAGAAATATTAGTTGAATATTAAATTTGATTTTTTTATTAATAAAATGGCAGAGAGATTATTTGAAGTATAATCTTTAGAAACATTTTTCTTTAATGTAGAACTTTGCATGATTGGAAAGATAGCAACTTCCCTGAATTTTTTGAAGTTTGCAAAACTCGTATGAGATCTAATAATATTCCTCCAGAACTGCAACACTTTTGACTCAGCCAATCATTTAAACTCAGAATAAAAAAACACAGACAGGGAAGCCTAGTCAAGAGACTGAGTTTTATGTTTTGTTTGCTTTTTTTTTTTAGTGGCAAACACTCATGTTCATGTTTCCTGTGGAGATAATGAGAATCAGGGAGTCAAACTGTAAGTGTTGTTAAATTCAAATTTGTAGTGACATTTAAAGCTGAGAGTTGAGAGATGTGTATTTCAAGGATGCATTGCTTTTGTAGCTACTCTCACATTACCCAGCTATAAATGGACAGCTGATTATATGCATAGAGTTAGTGGATGTAAGATAAACAGCAGAATGCACTACTAACTACATTTTTCCCTTCCTTTCCCTTTCCACAGTTTCACCCCAAGCCAGTGAAGTTTGATCATGTTGTATGGATAGCTAGACTCAAACGGGCGTTTGACCATATTACTGAATCTAGTACTTCAGAAGTACCTGATTAGTATTCTGTGGAAGAGAGTGTCTTTTTCTATTTCTATATTTGGCTTTTAAGATATATTTACCTAGATAAATTACATGGAAATAATAGGGGATTTTCTGAGTTGCAGGTGTCCTCTTTTTAATGAAAGAAGCAAATCCAATGAGACTACTTATCATATAATCAAAACTGATTCTTGACTTCATGTAGAAAATATCAACAGATAATATGATGTTGTTTATTTACATCTTTCATGAGAGGAACACAAGAAATCACCCTTAATTCTAGCAAATGTAATGAAAGGACACTAAATAACCTGCTGCAGTGAACTGCCACAATGCAGACTGCAATAAAAAAACATTGTTAAGACTCAGAAACAAAGGACAGACCCATGTCCTGGCACTCTTTTCTTTCCACTGTTGCACTCCCTTGATTTATCTTTCAAAATGTAATTATAGTTATGCTGATAATGATAATGATGATAGCAGTGATAACAATAACAGCTGGTGTGGTAGAAGTTACTGCAAGCAAAATTAGTTTCATTCATTTAAAAAATAATATGATCCATCAAACTGCTGGATATTGCTAAATGAAGCTATTGCTTACAGTATGTGCCAAAAGACTAGAACAAAAGCCTTGCAAAATGTTGTGTTGAAAATGCTGAGAATGACTCCAGATTTTTCTGTGACTTCTGTTGCCTACAGCCACATTCAGATTTTGTTACATTCAAGGTCAGTGCTGCGAATCAAGAGTATGTGCAGTGAACCTTAATTTTGCTTGCTGGCTTGTTCTGTTTTTACAGGTGCCACATATAGTTAAAAATCTATCTAAAAATCAAATCATATTATTTTGTCTTTAATTAGCTCTTTGTTTCTTCCCTGTAAATAGATATTACTATTTAATGGGTTTGTTGTGCTACTATTAATAAGTATTTCATACCAAAGAGAATAATTTCAAGGTTTCTGTCCTAATTTTCAACTTTTCCATAGAATTGGCCTTAGATATGTAAAAAAGATTATGATCATATTTTCTGATGTACAACTACACTTCAAGTTGTCTACCAAAGTGATCCTGTGGATAAGGAGGGTGGGGGGCAGGGGGAAGGCAAAAAAACCCCAAATGCCAACAATAGCAAACAAGACAAAAACAAAACCAAACCAGAATCTAGATATAAGAACACATACTCAAAGGAGTAAAAATGACCAGCTCTGAAATTTGGCTTCAGAGACTGCATGATTTCTGTTTGCTACATACATGCCTGACGGCTGTTTCTTAAAATTTATCAAAAGGCAAAGTGCCAAAATAACAGGATTATTATTACTAGTAGTAATGCTATTAATAATAATAATAATTCTAACTTTGCCAGTCCTTCAGCTTCATTATTGGTCCTTCAGCAAGAGTTCTTCTTTCCTATTCTTGGTTCTTTATCAACATCACTCTACTATTTTTTATGCTTTAATTAGATTCTTTATTCAGTTTGGGGAGACTGAAGTAAGTTCAAAGATGAAGGTTTCTTATGAAAAGGCATTTTCACTGAAAGGTTAAGCTGAAGAAGGAGCACGATTCTGTAATAAGTAAGCTTCTCACTTCAAAAAGAAGAAATTGCCTAAATATCCAGTACCTTCTCTCAGAATTACTGAGGGATTTAAGCTGTGACTGTCCAGAAACCTAGAAACCGTTCTACAGGCATAACCTTGAACTCCCTGATCACACCCTCTCTGAGCTGGAGGGTTTCTTGATTGCTCTTATTCTTTGTGTCTCTTCAGACTGTCCTGGAGGCAGCTATCTCTCCAGCTTGACTGCACAATGAGTCAGATAGTGATTATAGAAATGACCACAACGTGTTGTTTAAAAGAAAACTGTTAAAACATTTCTGAGGGAAAGGTTTGAGCCCTAGATCACAACAGTTTAAAGATACCCATGTTCAAAGTAGGCCATACCCATGTTCAGGCCAGTCCTTACTTTTTCTCTAGATTTTCCTTATTAACATGTAATTGGGGGAGAGCAAACTCGTCCTGCTTATTTCATACTAAATCTGGTAGTGCTATGGTCTGCCTGATCCAGCCATTATCCTGCAAGAAAATCCTTAAAAAACAGATAGAATGAAGTTATATTTCACCGAGGACCACATATACAAGCCAGTATAAGCTTATTAATGAAAATATTTTTTACAAAATATATTCTTTATCTGAACACATTTTAAAACTAGCTCTTATTCAAAAATTAAAATATTGTAGAGGTCATAGCCATTTCATACAAAAAACTAATCTAATTGCTAAGAAAATATTTAGGGAGAGAAAGTAAGATGGTGATGTATAAAGGAATCCATTTCCATGTGATATGTGAATGTTTGCATTTAATTTTTATGAGGATAAATATTGAGCACCTGATGTTTCACAGAATTAATTATCTGATGCTGCATAGACCAACTAATATCATTATGAAAATATTCTGAGTGATATACTTGCAATTGCCATGCATATTGAAATAAGGCAGTACAGTGGGAACTCTTATTTGCCATGGCAACCATTAATTGGATATGCAGGAGGTGGTGTTTTGCTTTAAATAAATTTGGCTGGGTCAGCAATTCAATGTTTCACATAAATGATTTATACTTTACACATTTTTTTTCACATTTTTTGATTTTTGAATTAGTTTTTTCTTCATATCTATGTGTTCCTCAGAAAGAAAAGGGATAAAATTGACTGGAACCCTGGGACATTTTGTTTTATGATTATTTTTGTGAATGCATATTTTGTATTTCTAAGTCTGACAAATAAAAGCTGATTGTAATTACATTTGTGTTCCTGCCATGTGTTCTGAGGCCTCTTTGTTGTTTCTTTCTCATGTGACTATTATTGTGGATCAAATAGCTCTTTTGCATAGGTAATTTCCATAAAAATGTATGGTTGGGTTTTGATTTACAGAGAGTTTGACATAGGAGACCATCTTATTACATATCAGACTGGGATTCTGATTAAAATACATTGAATGTATATGTGCAAAATTAACTTCCAAAGACATGAATCCTAAGCAAGTACTCAGAAAGAAATTAACAAATTCTGAAGACAATAGATATTTCAAGGCAAGAAAGTGTGTAGTGCAAAGAGAAGACTCTACTTTGAGTTATACATTCCATAGCTATGGCATATTCACTAATAATGTGTTTAGAAAGAATCTGGCTATTTTTACATTGAGCCCTGCTCTCAAACTACTGTTTTTTAGTTGCAAGTGTTGCCACAATTAAAGACAGATGCAACTCTGAAGGCATTTATGAATGTAATTAATTTTATACAAGTGAGTAGTCGTGCATAAGTCAAGGAAGACAACTGTTGTATTGAAGTTCATATTTTTTTCCTTGCTTATCTGTGGAGGCTTCTTGTGACAATAAGTCAATATTCATGTTCTTCCATAATATATTAATATTTTCCCGGTTTAGGAAAGCATCCAGATTCAATACAGGACAAAACTATCTCCCTAATATTAGTCAGTGAAGATACTGGTGCCTCAGAATTAGGTCCACAAAACTTCATCCTGGAGGGTGGTCCAGGACTGTCAGACCCCTGGGCATGTCAGTGCTCACAGGCCTGAATCCAGCCCCAGAGCAGAATCTAGAGCAGGCTCCGTGCAAAGCGCTGTGTACTCCATGTGGACCAATATATGAGTGCTCTTGGCTGGGGAAGACTTACCTATAATGCACCATACCCCTGAATAATTTTTTGAATGTGTCCCAATCAACTGCAGCCTTTGTTTTAAAGATGTGGTGAAGGTGGGTTTTTTTGTTTGCTTGTTTTCATAAGTAAAACTATTGTGATTTATATATATGTATATATACAATAATTTGGTAAGTAGATAAGTCTTCCAGAACTGATTCTTGGACCTTTGCTTACCTGACAGAAACCAGTAGAGGAGAGAATAGATCATCATACATTCTTGAGGATACTCTCCAGTTTTTCTGTGGAAACAACGCCACCATATTCCAACCAATAGACTGCTATATAAAAGGTACATATCCTTTTTTTTTTTTTTCATAGATAGATACTAGTTTCCAGATACAGCAAAATGCATAACTGAACTTAGTCTTGGTATACCAGAAACTGTCTGTGACAGCTTTGTTCTAAGCATAATGAGGACATATTAACTTTAATTGAAGTCATCACTAAGATGCATTGAGCTAAAATACTGATGCAGAGCTACAATTGTCAAAAAGTCAAGACGGTGACACAAAAGTTTCTGGTTTTAAGATATCCTGTCATGCAAGCAGTTATAACTGAAGCCATCTAAAAACTAAGTTTAAACTTTAAATTATTCCATTACATTAACCCCGAATTATTACTTTTTGTCCATGATAATGAAAATAATATCAAGGAGTGTTACCAAAGGAGTGAGCAGGTTTAATTAAAAAAGGAAAATGGTAACAAGTAAAATATTTCATAGGACCATTTTCAGCCAATGGAACAAGTATCTTACTTATATTTTATTTAATGTAAATTAATCTATTCCTGAGAAATTCTGGATGTTTGAATATTTTGGTTTTTTTCCATCAAGGTTTCCTACTTCTTCTTACAGGTTTTCTTGAGCTGCTTATTGAAGGATTTAAATACATGACCCAACCTGTGTTATATTGGTACCTACAAATTAACAGTTTCATAATTAGTGTACTGTTGGTTGCCTGGCTCACATATAAACAACCAGACCATTAGCAGTGAGAGTTCAGCATAACTGTACTCTAACACACAGCAAAGGGTGCCCATGCTCAGTTTATACCAAAGTCCTTAACTAGTATGGGATCATTTTCCATATTTATTTGGCCTGAACACTGTCATAGTTTTTAATAATACTGCAATGTAAGCCAAGATCTTACTATTATCTTAGAGAGGCCTCCCATGTAAAAGAAGAGTCCTCCTGATCTCTTGATTTGTTTTTAATTTTTAAATATTTCAGGAAGGCTACAGACATGTTGTTGCCTACTGCCCAGCCCATACTTTTAAAAATTTTTTTGCTCAGGGAAAAAAGGAGCAAAAAAAGGCAAAAAAGAAAGCAGGTTTGGTTAGGTGGTTTTTTTATTTAATATTTAAACAAAAGTGCATCAGATTTATTTGCCAGCTCTTTTTTCTGTGTGAAATGCAGCATCTGTTTGGGGGGTTATTGCTGCCATCCAGGCAGCAACCATTTCACAGAATGTGACATTACTTGTTTAGAATTCAATTATGTTTTCTTTCATGTCAGACAACATTAAATGATCATTTGAATTTTGGTCCTTTGACATCAGTAATAGGTACATTTCATGGCAGATGACTCCTCAGATGTCAGAAGCTTGGGCCAACGGAGAAAAACCTTTTTATTTTTCATGTGGATAACAACTGACAATCAGGATGATTTATAAGTGCCTATTAGAGTGGAAATAGTCTTTATTAATTTAATTTCTGCATAAGGAGATACTCAGAAGTTTGGTTGTGCACTCATTCATTTTAAAAGACAGAAGTTTTCATGACACATAAGTTGGTGACTGATTTTCTTCACTCAGGGACCTCCTGCATGGCCACCCACAAAATCCTTCTCGTCTTCCTTCCCCTTTTTCTGGGCTCTTGGTCACATCAGTGACTGATACCTTCACTACACTTCCAAAGACAGGGACCTTCACACTGAATGTCTCTCATCAGGCTTACTTGGTGGTGTTGATCTTCTCACCCATTGTCTAGTAGGAGTTGATTCATAGCTGGTAGCTAAAGCTCTTTGAGAGTTATCTAATGGTAGAAAGGAAAAAAACCCTGCAAGCGAATGAATAAATTTGCCTCACTTGTGAATGAGACTGTGCAAATTTACTTAACAATGAAATGTAGGACGTCTGCTTAAATTTCCATCTAGTGTTTGGGAAACTGTATAGAAGTACTGGTCAAGTGTTATTTTTTCTTATTTGTTTTCCTTTTCCTTCTCCTTTTCCTTTAATTTACCTGCCTGCCAATTAGTAGAATTCCTTTATGATACAGATCTTGCTACAGTCACGTTTGCCTACTTTATTTCTAGGTTAATGATCTACACAGAACAGATCGCAAACCTTTTTAGGAAATATAGCTGCTCAAATTCAGAAAGGTTGGTTATTAGCTGCTGTAATTTATGAAGGGGATTATACTCATAATCTTTCATCCACACTCATTGAACTTAGTTTCTACACAGCTTTTACAAGTTAATTGTTTTTGACCCAGTTCTCCCAGAAGTGCTGATTTCTGAATCCAAAAAAAAAGAGTTAAAGAACCTGTGGCCTTTCAACAGAAACTGTGTCTATCCTTTGACCCTTTTGAAATCTCTTCTTCAATAATTTAACATGATTTTTTAAAAGCAATTATTCTTTCACAGCATACAGCATTAAAATTATCACTATTCTTGGTGTATTGCTTGTTTCATTTAATGGCGTTCATGAGAGGATCTCCTTTTCAGAGATACTTTTCCTTAGTCATTAGCCTCCTCAATTTGTGCATCTTTAGGACATTTTGCAAAATCCATATATTTTTCATGAGTATCGAAAAAAGTGGGAGGATTTGTTTTCTTTGCATGGTGATTACTGGCTGATATAGATATTTTTGTTATGTCTATATCATGTATTTATTTTTTAATTAAATTTTCCTTTAAAAATGGTTTTCAAAACTTCATAGAACTGAGGATATTGTCTCAGTCAAACTGTGTACATGGAAATGAATGTATACCTATTAAATTGCGGTACTCATTACTTGGAATATCTTATTAAACACTATTAAGAATGGATGGTTTAACATATGTCTTGGACTTTAAGTTGCTCAGATATAAAACTGAAACTGAATGGTAATCTATCAAAACAAAAGTTATTGTAGAATACTAAAAGAAGACCATTGTTGGCTTTCTCAATAAATATTCATATTATCACAATATTTAAGGTCTTCCAGACATGTCTGGAATGTGGGATTGCTCTATTTACAGATTTCCCCAAGAATCATCCTCAAAACTTGTTTTTAAAGATTGTATCAAAAACTTTTTTAACAAATTTATGAAATTCAGAGTGTGTTCTTGAATTATATTTTACCATGGTAGAGTAATTTCAAGACAATCTGTACAACAGCCTAAAATAGAATGTTTCCACAACCTGTATACTTCTAGGCCCAGAACTCATCGCCAGTAGAAAATTTTTTAATTAGCAGTTTAAGCACAATCAAATATTGCAATATACAAACCAAATCATCTAGCTCTAAAAGCAAGGCTCACAATGAATAGTGCTTACAGAAGTGAATTTTGCAGCCTCTTGGAGAATCAGAAACTGAAAAAGAATTATGTTAGTGCTGTGGTTTCTCCATTTTCAACGTGTGATGTTCAAAAGTAATTATATAGGTATTACCTATGTACAAAAAAAAAAAATCACTCAGAAAAGCCCATTTTGGATTACTTGATGGTCTCAACAGCACAAGGGGAAAGAAAGTATAATTTATTAAACAAACATGAACACTTCCCAAGCACTAAGATGCCTTTGTACTTTATGCACTGTTATATTTCAAATTTTTAAAACATTTCATAAAATAATTCCAGTTATAAGGGCCCTTGGAAGTCATCTGGTCCAACCTCCTGATCAAATCTTAGCTAACTTCAATGTAAGATCATTAGTCATTAAAATTGGGGGTTTTTATAAATAATCCAACTATGTCTTTTCTTGATGCACTTGAGTCCTTGCTTTTCACCGTTTCATTGCGTACTTCCAAGAGGAATTTAGCTTGGCCTTCTCTATAACCTCACACTAGATTGCTGATGAGAGCAGTGAAATCCCCTCTTAGCCTTCTCCAACTGAACAACCCCAGCTGTCAGCCTCTCCACCTACACCTTATGTTTCTGCCCCTAATTATCTTGGTGGCCCTCCACTGGATTTGCTTGCCTCTGCTGAACTTGCTCCAGTTAGTCAATGTCTTTCTAGTACTGGGGAACCCAGATCTAGACAGATTAATACAAAACAAAACAAATCTGTATGAATTTGCTTAGCATGCTTTCATGACATGTAGAAAACTATGATGATTCTCCCTGAAATAGGCAATGGTGATCTCATTTGTCAAACATAAATAGATGGCTAAGCACTACATTGGCTGATGTTGCTGGATGGATTCCTTTATTCCTATTCTCAGTTGCAAATCTCTAATGCCAGTTTTGGATGCAAAGTAAACAGGAGGGCATCATCAAAGTATTTAACTGAATCCAATTAAATAATTCCTACTATTGAAGTTTTCCAGTAGTTCTTACACTGGAATAGTTAAACTGGACAATATCTATACAATATATAAGCAGTAAAACTTCTCTGTAGATGAATGATAACTTTTATATATCCTTCTCCAAAACAGTATTCTGAAAAAAGGTTTTTTCTCCAATTAATATCAGATACCCACAAAAGAATGTAAAAAGCTGAAAGGTATGTTTCCCATTACAGTTTGGCTGTCCACATCACTGCATATCCAGATTTGGCAAAGTTTAGAGTAGAACCTTTGTACGAGAAGCCTAAAAAGGCCACCCAGAATATATACCAAAAAATTATATTCACCTGAAGCTTTTCTGAACTTTTTGAATCAGCAATATTAACTGACATTTCACACAAAAAGAAGATCATTGACTTTTTATTTTTAGTACCTTTTTTTTTTTTTCCCCTGGCTATGGATGTCATGAAAACAAACTTCCTCCAGTAAAGAAACTTTTGGCTTTCACTAGAATGTTAAAGGGAAAAAAATTAAAAAAAAAATCAAAAATATCAGAATGTGAAAGACACTTTAAATAATCTATTTGAACTGATACTTTCAAGACAGAAATAATTTTCCTGGTATTGGGCCACAGTGATCTTTTTTCCTTGCTGAAATTCAAACAGCTCTCATTATTCCCTCCACCCTCAAAGCAAACAAAACTTAAATAAGTAATTCTCCTTAAATACCTGCGGTATCCTACTAATGCAGTACTTTTAATGGTCTTCATAGCAGTACTGTCTTCCAGTGTGTTTTGCTGTACAATATGAGAAATGAAACTGTCCACTTACAGACTTTTTTTTATTGAGACTCCCTGTAAAAACATCTATATTTCTAAATTAAAAAAATGCCTTGTTATTGAAACAAAATAGCATGGGATTTTTTTGTGTTTTCTCTTTGCCAGTGTAACAAAATATTTCAAAACTTTTGTGTTATCAAATAGTTACACAAAAATAATGCAATTAAAATGATTATTTATGTACCACATTGATGAGGGAATAATATTTGTAAATTGTGCTCATAATATTATAACTATCTTCTTCATATAAAAGCCAAGATTGAAGTTTACTTTAAAAAAAAAAAAAAAAAAATCTCTGTTCAAAACAGTGTGGTTATTGTTACATGGGAGGCAAAAGGAAAAAAACAAATCAAACCAAATGCATGATAAGAGTCCTTAATACTCTGGGTGAGGTGTCCATATTCTGCATTTATTAAAGTGAGTAGCTAACTAACTAAATAAAACAGACAATACAAGAAAAAAAAAAAATTCTGAGGGTCTCATTTAAAATTCCACTAGCAAGTGTGAAAAAGTCCAAGCCATTTGGCTGTTCTCAGTTGTTGGCACTTTCAGAGCAATACTCAGGAGGCTTCCAGATATCTATGGTCAAGAGATCTGGAGAATTAGAAATAACTGCTTTTAGCTGATTACGTGCTATATATAAGCAAACTGGTGTTTGCAGAACATGCAATGTTCTTTTGTTGGTTTTCATTGTAGTTGCATTGTATCACTGTGCCTCTATTGCACCTTTTCATGTCATGTTATACCAGGCGTGTCATGTTATACCAAATCCTATCCTTATACTTGCTGTGACAAGGCCAAACTCTAAGTGATGAAATCTAATCCAGCGCCAGGGACAGGAATAAAAAACATTCTTGCCTCCTCCCTGCTACAAAGTAGCCTTTGTGGACATTACTCGTATACCTTATATCCAGGAACAGAAAGAAGCCCTGTTCACATTTGCCCCAGTTTTAACAAGGATTTAGATTCAAAGTCAGAATAAAATCCAAAACTGAATTACTCTTGTCAGATTACCGGACATCTAGAGAGACATCATGATTATGCATGTGACCCTTCACCACTGCGAGCTATTTTCAGAACTGAACAAAGAGAAAAGAGGTATTCCAAAGTCATTTGAAACAGCACGGTTTTCCCAGTTGTCCCAGTAGCTTCTATTCATCAAATGCAGCTGTTTACCAAATGCATAAGTTCAGATTTATGTTTTTCACCTTCTCTAGGATTTTTGTTTGGGTTTTTTTTGTTTGTATATTCCTTGCATGTTTGTTTTCCTCTAGTCATAATAATTCTGTGAATAGACTAATTTTTTCAGTTGATACAAAGTTGTGATTTGGGAAAATAAAATACAAACTAATAAATTTTACCCTGGCTAATTTATTAGAATGGAAAGAGAATGCATCAGAGAAAGAAAAAGAACAACTAAAAAAAAAGTGCATATAAACAATTTGTCTGTGTATTTTAAGTTCCATTTCTCCATGCTAGACTTCAGAGAACGATAAGCAACTGTGTCCTTGGAAATTTAGCCCTGGAACTATCCATTTGATTAGGTCCTTTTCTTTTTTTTTGTTTCTTCTTTCTCCTTTATACAGCTATTAAAAACCAAAACACCATCAACTCCCACCCCCAAGCATCACTTCAAACACACACCACTACCCCTCTCCACACCCAGCCGTGCACAGATATTTTAAGTATATGCCTCTATACAAGGAGAGCTCATCTCTGAGGAAAACAAGATAGAGCAAAACTAAAACTTAACAATTAAAATATTTTAATTGGAAAATAAGTATTTTCTACTGTACTCTACCAGCTTTTCTCATTATCAATATACTCAAAATATTGATTAATTTACTTTTAGGGTGGGGTGGGATTTTTTGGTTTGTTTTTAGCAGCAACAGTACCTGTAGCCACTGAGTTCATTGTTCCTACCATGCACTACTCAAAACTGTGTATCTAGCATTGTTTATACAATTTATATTAAACTGTAATGGAATGAGAAATCAGATTTGTTGGTTTGAAACTTCTCAGCATGGAGAGAGCTCTTATCAATTTTACTTATAGGTCAGGTTAAATTCCTTGCAAGAAATATAAGATTTAAAGATTTAATTTTTGCTTATCTGTATTCTTGTGGGGGGTTATTAGCAGTTTACAAGACTCTACTGGGATTTAGTTTCCATTGCTTGTCTCAATCCAATGGAAATGCACCCAGTAACTTCAGCGTACTTTATATCATGTACTTAATGAATAAACTGAAACCCTAGACAAGCTTGTGGGGTTTTATGTGTTTGTTTGTTTATATCTTTCTTTTTTCTCAACATTTTTTCCCCCGCCTCTCTCTATACCAAAATCAGTGAACAATACAAATGTGTTTGTGGCTTTTGAAACGTTTCCTTGCCTCTTCTGTTATTTAGGTGAGAGAGCAAGGCACAGTTATTTCGTCTCCTTTCTCCTAGAAAGTTAATTTTAAGTCCGGGTACTAAAACTTTTTGTCAGTGAGTTCTATGACTTGTTCCTATGAAAAACATTATTTATTCCTCTTGCACCTTCAAATCCCAAAAGCTTTGTATAGATAATTGCATTCTATGCGCAGTTGTGAGCATGACAATAAGCAATCAGTCAACTCCATTACTGTGAGGGTGATACTGTGAGGGCTATACCCAATGTCATTTGCTTCTCTGTAACACATGCACAACACTCTGAGTTCCAGTGTTTTCCTGTTATTACATTTTAAATCATACAGCCAGCAATAGCTTTATAGTGACTTGGAAGCATGTCTGCTATGAATACAAATACCAAGAGACCAGTAATTTTGTTTAAAAAAGCAGGAGTTTGATTTATAATAGGATAAGCAGGTAGCAAAATACAATGTTGTTCCTTTCATTTTTTATTGTTGATTATTATTATTATTATTATTATTAAATATGATAAAAAGAAATTGTATGCCTATGGTCAGAACACTGTTTTCCTCTGTTAATGTCTACCATCAAAACCAAATGAAAGGGCAAGAAAGTAGTGGTTAAAAGTTATTCTTTTTTTTACACTATAGTGATAAATCTCTTGATTTTTAATGGGTTTAAACAAAGAAACCCACAAAACTTACTTAGAAATTTACATTTGACACAATGCCAGAATTGTAAAAAAATACTTCTTCTAGCCACCTAAAAAGAATAGCACTAGGTAATACAGTGTCCCAGACCTTACATTTGTGGAGTGGTGTGCTTATCTGTTGACACAAAGCTGCTGTAAAAGTACTTTCCCCTGCCTGTGGAACTTTTCCCCAGACAAGGGGGAATCCTGAAATGGCAGAAAGCCACCGGAATAATTCCTGCTATTTTTCTCAGCAAAAGAAGGTGAAGGCATACCCTAGTTTATTCTAAGGAATGAGGTTGCTGTACTTGCGTTTGCAACATTAGAGACAAAAGACACTCTAAACAGAACATGTATGGTACTTCATACATTTTCATGCTGCATTATTCTGACAGTCCTTTTTCTGTGATGTTAAGGACAATATCTCATTCATGGATTGATTGTCTGTACATATATACATCTAAAAATAAGTAGAGACAGCCAGGAACTCATTTAACTTACTGTAAAACATTTTGCTTAGCACGCTGGGTGCAGGGTCAAGATGAATTTTTGTGAAAATATGCTGTTCAAATATTCATTAGATACCCACAATCTCACCTGAAGAGGGGAATATATAACTTAAAAAACTGTCTTTGAAACTCAGTTTGGAACAGGAATTTGAAGTGGAGTCTCCAGTATGCTCTGACCATAAAGTCAATAGTTTTTCTAGAGTATTTATGTCTTAATCTTGCAGTCTATTAAGCAACTAAACACTCATTCTCTTTTATTCTCTTGAATAACAGAAGTAAAAGACTAAATTATCTCTCCTGTAATGACTATCCGGTCCAATGTATAGTTTAATCATTTGGTACAAATTGTAAATATTCCAGCATTGCAAGGTTGGGTGCTCATAATACATATTTGCTGGTTACTCACCTAGGCTCTCATAGATAAAAGTTCAATTTCTACTGTATTAGGGCTTCTTGAAGAGCTCTCTGAATTTATAATAGAGTATCTTATCAGATAAGTATGGCTTCACCGTGGCAGAAATATTTCTTTCTCAGTCTTTGCAGTGAAAAAAAAAAAAAAGGAAAATCCTTAATTTTGTCCCAAATCAGGCAGGAAAAAAAATTGAAGGTTGAAATATATCATTAAGGTGAAAGAGCATTTTTTTTTTCTCTAAGTCCATTTTTTTTTCTCCTCGATACATATACACATATTCTGGATTCTAAATGCATGTTTCGATAAAGATGTTATTTTCCTTTTTTCCCCTAGAGCGATTATATTTTAGTCCCTTTGTCAAAATACATACTCTGATGTTATACGGGTTTTCCTTTGTACATATATATGTGCATGTACTTCAGTGGGGAGTTCTTCAGTGCATGATCCCCCTCTGTCTCCCATATCTCATAAAACTTGGCAAGGAGGAAATTTTTCTGAAAGTCACGTGCTATGTAAATACTACTGTAGCTAAGTCATAGTAGCATCACTATGTTTACAGCAGTTTACATAGAAGAAAATATTGCTCCCGTTTGCAAGACGAATAATGTTTTTCACCTCTTGAAAATACTACTACTATGGAGAGATGCTTTCTTAAATAAATATTGCTCATTTTTTTTTAGAAAAATACAACTGGCTTTAAGAATATGAACGAATTAGTGCCTGACTTTTCTTAAAATTATCATAAACTTGCATGATGAACATGAAGACCCAGATTCTTCTTTATGTTACTGACAATGACACAAAAACAATGATTAAGAGACAAAGTTAAAAAAATCTTCTGCTATCAGTTTCTCTCTCCTCATTTTTAAGGAAGGAAAGTAAATTACTTAGCAAAATGATTATTCTAGTGATATTTATACTTTGCACTGAATGTCCAAGGGCACAAAAGGGTATAAGGCTAAATGTTGTGTTAGGTATCCCTCAAAAATCAGTCTTAATATTTGCTCAGTATTCCTAACTACTGAAGCTCTCCTTTCGCTTTCTGTTAGTTTCTGTCTGGCAAGGATTTGAGGAACAAGTAGCTGGAGGAAACCTCCAGTTCTGTGTAGTCAAGGGTCCCAGATAGTTCTTTATTGATGTCCCCACTCTAACTCCAAGCCACTTTGAAAGTTTCTTGCCTATCCCCCCAGGCAAGGCAATTCCAGCAGCTGGAGAGTTCAGACAACTGTTATATCAGGAGCTGAAAAATGAACTAAATTCCATTATTTCAGAAAGTAAACTATTCCACAAGAGATAACCTGGGTAGTATGGGATTTTATTTTCTTGGATGAAGCAACATAAACTTCAAATTCTCTTGCTTCCCCGCAATGTAGCTAGTGGAGATCCTAGGGCAAGCCTATTTATAGCCACAGAGTGCTGATGGAAATGCTATCATGGTAACAATTGATAAAAGACTGAGAGATGCTGGGCCAAGAAATGATGCACAAAACATTGATAGATTTATGCATGACTAGAACACCTAAAATTAATTTATTTTAAAGCGTGTGTGAGAGGGGCTAAAGCTTTGTGTATATAGGACAATGATCTAAGAAATTTGCTTCTTTCATCAGCTGAAGCAGAAATCGTGACATATTCCTGATTTTAAACCATGGCTATCTTTCCCTGGACTCATTGTGCATAAATAAGAGACAATTAGAAGTAAGTACCATTTTCATCTGGATGAATATGGTGATCCTGAGAATTTTTGTCAGGTCCTAAATTTTTCATTTTGGAAAAAAAAAATAAAAAAATTGTTCAACATTTTAGTTAATTAGAACTGGGTTGAACCCCAAAATAATACTGATCTTTGAGAAAATTTAAATCGAGGTCTGAACTGTGTCCACCACTGCTTTATATCTATGAAATTAAATCTTTAAAAAGACACCAAAAGCGTTAGAGAGGAAGGAAAGTGTATTTCATGTGAGAAGTAAGAATGTCCCAGATGCTGTAATCAAGCAAATACGAGTCATGGCAAGCCCAATCAGAACAATGCAAAAAACAAGGAGAAAGGTAAAGGCTAAGGAAGAAAGAAACAGAATGAGACATCACAGAGTTTGTTCCGAGATAATCTTTGCCATGCTTTTCTGGCCCAAGCTGACCTTTTCTTACCTGACCTTGACTTCCTTTCTTTCTTCTCTATTTTCAATTTAAATTTCAAAATTATGTTGATGAAAGTAGGAGAAAATAAAAGAAAATCATGTAGATATGATGATTTACATCTGCCCAAAATGCTGCTGTGTATAACAGCAGTCCAGGAGCCAGTACAGGCTGGGTCTAAGCCTGTCTTTCCCGACCCTCCCAAATCACTTTGCTGGTTACGTCTTTGGCTCAAAATGTCTTTGTGGCATTCAAAATATTTTTTATCTTTCTTAGCACACTCTGGTTTTGTGATCTGTCTTTTCATTGATTCCCAGTTACTACATTTTTCTCTTCCCTTTTTTATCTCTAAAATCAGTTTTACATGGTTCACAGGGTTGCCCACCAGTGGTGATCATTGTTTGACCACTACAATTTGCATTTACAGACTGTAACCTCCTGGTTTTATCCTGCATCTGCACTTTTCCCTACCACATTTCACTCTAGAGTAGACAATTCAATTTCATGCAAAGTAAGTACTTATTATTACTATAAACCAAAACCACACCAAAACAAATTTGAGCAATACTGAGTACTCGGTAACTGCTATCACAGCTGAACAACATTGAAACCAGCTCACACCAAAACAAGCCCAGACAAGTCCTGAGACCCTGCACTGTCAAGTCAGCTTGTGTCCTTTTTACTATAACTATACCAGTATCAAACCTGTCATTGACGTGCAGAAACAGACTCCACAATCTGTGAGATTGTAAAGTAGGTATGTTTATTCAGCGCCGGGCAGCACGGGGGGTAGTCCCACCAAAGTTGTGCACGCCCGCTGCGGCAGTTCACTTCAAATTTAGGCTATCAAATGTTACATATGCATGAAGTCTCACAATACGCCTACACATATGCATGACCTATCCGTGCTTCATATTAAAATTAGTCCCAAGAGGTCATTTCC
>JAVJGG010000048.1:5673314-5692482 GCA_035590195.1 Aviceda cuculoides
GGTTGCCCTTCTCTGGACACACTCCAGCAACTCAATGTCTTTCCTGTAGTGAGGGGCCCAAAACTGAACACAGTACTCGAGGCTTTGGACTTGCAACATTTCTTTCAGATACCCAAGAAGTAACAGATTAAGAAATACAACCAGGTATATGTGTATATTATTAAGATTTTGATCTCTGGTAGTGTAAAGCTAACACACTAAACTAACATTTTCCATCTGCCATGACTGGCAATATTGAACTAAATTTTTTGAAAGAATGAGGTCTTCTGAATAGGTTTCTGAGTAGTAGTAGATGATAACCACTCTTTCTGTCTCTCTGTGGCTATTACCACGACAATCATCCCATGCTACTTCTCTCCTTGCTTTGTATGTTGTCTGTTAGCTCGCATATTAAACTGAGGTCATTAACTGTTTTAAACAGAAGCTACTATGCCTTCACAGTTCTCTATACAGTGTTTAATATGCCAGTCCTGACTTATGAAAACTAATCCAAAGTTACAAAGTAGTTCATGCAGCATGTTTATTCAATTCTGTCTCTAATAAACTAGGGGTTATAAATATGATTAGGTATTTATATCCACACAAATACACATTTGTTGGTTTTGTTAGCTTTTCTATGAATACAGGTGTTTACTCTGTTCTTTTTCTAATAGCTATTTAATGGCAAAGTGAGAGAATAAGTGCAATAAATCTAAAAGCTATACTAAACACATACCTGTTGGCTTGAATTAAGTTTTCCCTCTTTGTGTGTTTCACAGTGCTACTCACATAAAAGATGCTGAAATTTAATTATGACTGATGAATTCAAGTTATTACAAGAAACACAACAGGCAGAAAGGGATGATTTGAAAATCTGGGTCTTTCAGACCATCTATGTGCCACTGTCTTCAGTGACTGATTTATTTACATGGTAGGCATATATATATATTTATTTTTTTTTCCTCATAGCTACATAACAAAAAAAAAAAAAAAAACAAAAAACCCATGTATTTCTATACTACCAATTTTTACCTGTAAATACCCCTTTTCTCCCTCTGCTCACTTTGGGTTCCAGTTAGGGAGCCATTTTCACAGTTTCTTCAGTGCTATTATCCGCTGAGATTAGCTTCACGCAACCAAAGCAGTAACTATCAGGTTCTTTTAAAGGTGTAACGTATGGCTCAGCTGTGGCAGGGAGCCACACTGATGCGATAATGAGGTAGTGTAGGAAATAAAAGAAATGAAGAAAAAAAATAACAAGTAGGGAAGCTGCAAGGAGCTGAAACCATTTTCACAGACAGTTATATACCTTGTGTATATTTCTCTCTGATTCAACAAAACTGAAGGGAGAGGTGGAAAGACTTTCCACATGTCGCTATGTGCAGTGCTACAAATCACTGAGCTGTGGCCAGGAGGAACTGCTAACCCACACATTGCTGCATGTGTTGACCAAAGTCAGTAACTCTTGCAGCAATTGGGATTATCTTATCTGTATTTCACTACCAGTCAGACAGCAAGTCTTACTACGCAGATAGTGTTTATTAGGTAAAAATTCTAGGTTGTGTGATCCTGCATACCCAGTTTATAATCTCAAGCTGAGCTGAATTTATGCCAGACAATTTGACCATCAGTGTACCAGATTTACAGGTCTAGACATGACAGATTTGATGTCAGCTTACAGACTCTATATGTAGATTATAGGTCCACCCTTGGTGACTGTTTCTTTTTGGACATCAAAATGGGGTTCATGTCACCCAATTTTAGCCATGTGGTGTCTACGTGTCTTATCAAGGCCAAACATCTGGGCCCCTTTTTCATCACCAGAGGGATAAAGATGTCATTTATATGTTAATTTAAGATCAGTTTCTCCCTGGATGTATCTTGCTCTGCTGACTAGAAAGGTATTTTTGAATCATGTGCATGAAATGCCTAGGTTTTACACATCTAAAATGAAAAGAGGTTAATTCCACTACAAGTAAGGAATGGAGAAATATTTTTGTGTGTGTGAAAGTGTTGGTAAATGTTATTACTTTGAATGATTGTCAAGCCTGCCTATATATGACCTATGCGTGTTTTCTGATTGCCCTTGAAATGTGTGGAAAAGTACCTCCATTCTCAGTTGTCCTTTTACTAAGACTCAGTTCCACAGGGCAGGCATTTTAATTCCGAGAACTCTACCACATACTCAAAATTAGTGCATGATTAAGCATTTTCTTGAAATGAGAGCCAACATTTTTCTGTCATCAGGTTACAAAAGGTTTATACTCTGGCTGTCTTAATGAAACAAAAGCTCTGGGTATGGAAATACAGCAAATCCATTACTGAACACAGCCCTCAATTAGCGCTAAGGACTGAATGCAAACTCTGTCATTACCACCATAGCCACTTTCCTTGCCCTCCAAGCTGTGGTAGCTGTTCTCATACCGGAGTCAAGTATGCAAAGCTGGTAGCAGCATGGCAGAGGAGAGAGAGGTTACTGACTGTTGTGCGTGGTTAATTAAAAGAACTGCATTTTGTACATCTGTAATTCTTCTCCCTTCTTTCACCTGTAGTATTTTGTGTTGCTTTATATAGCACTAACTTTAATGCTTTTGATATACAGTGTACGTGCTATGGAACTGAGGTTATAGTTGCTTTCATTTTTTATATCTCCCAAGCTTTCTTTGAAAGCACAAGAGCTGGGGCTGTCACGGTGATTAATTAGAAACCATACTGCCAAAAAGGTGAAAGGGAGGTCAGGTCATATGAAGCATAGGCAACTCAGTCAGACATTTTCTAACTTGCTAGTGCTTAGTGTTTCAACTTCAAAAATGTTCTTCTTTACAAATATTTTGAATAGATGTAAATACAGTTGTACATGCTTCTGTGGCATGTAATTCCCCTAGCTAGGGAAAAACTTTAAAAAAGAAAAGACTAAAATTCTATCATTTAAGTTCTCAAAACTATCACCATAGTCTCTAGATCTTCTAGATCCCTAAAGCTAATGGATTAAACAATATCACACAACTCTGTACCATATCCAATGAATGAGGTGACAAGAACTAATGATATCCAACACACATTCCTGCGGCACATGTGTTAGTGAGTTTCCTATTATAGACAAAAAAGGGCCAGACTCAGAACTGTGGATTTTACTTTTTAAAAAGCAGAAACCGACTTCATTCATATTTTTTTCCCCTGTCAGTCTTCTCCAGGCTGATGCTGTCTAGCTGTGTTTCCTCTTAGTTTCTCTCACCCTGTCCATTCTTCCTACCTCAGACCCTTCACTTCATAGAACCATAGAACCACAGAATGATTCGGATTGGAAGGGACCTTTACAGATCATCTAGTCCAACCCCCCTGCCATGGGCAAGGACACCTTCCCCTAGACCAGGTTACTCAAAGACCCATCCAACCTGACTTTGAACATTTCCAACTCCAGGCTGTTCATCCCAGGATTGTTTGAAAACACCATTTTACCATGCTGGAATGGTATTCCCATTCCCAGCCTGTGTTCTCTGTCAACCAGGATTTTCTCATATCTTTCAAGTCCTTGTTTCTTTTCCCAAAGTCCACACTGTATTTACCTGTCCCTCTTACCCCTTTTGCCCCGTAAAGCTTGCCAATATTTCCCCATGGTTCCCATATCCTTCCTGAGGCTTCTGATTCAATTTGTCTTCTATATCCTGCCCGGTCTCCTTATCCTATGATAATGAAACAGATTCATTGCTTCAGCAGCTCTCTCCCTCCACAATACCAACTCCCTGTTTATAATCCATATGTTTGAATCAGCCCTAGAAGCCCTGAGCTGAATAGATCCCATTCTCTTTTTTTTACCAGGAGCGAAATATGTAACTCTTAAGAGGTTGCAGTTGCTGAAATGTAAAATGTCAATTCTCAGCACATCTGATAAGCAAGGATTTTTCAAAGGCATTTAAATTAGCTAAATTTTGTCAGAATTCCCCAAGACAAAAAATGACAAAATATGCTATTGACACAAAGGGATTCTTTCTTGATTCTAAATTTCTTGTCCAAACTTTAATACCTATTAATTATTTACATATTGTGGGAAAGGCCTTCATCTCCTTGCTAGAAGACCCTTGGGGAAATATGAACTCTCTTACAAGAAAGGTCAATATCATGCTCCAGAGGAAAAAATGAGGGCCTTTACAACTTAAACTGGGGAAAATTCCTTCCTTATCCCACATCTGGCTCAGATTTTTGACCTTAAATATGCAAATGAGATATGGTAAGCAGAAAAGCAACACATTTTTATCATGACTGGCCACACCAATATTCCTTCCTCATCATCTTGCTTCAAAACCTGTCCAAAATCCTGCAATTCAGAGACTAGAAACATTTTACAAAACTAGATGTTAAATGCTTTCATGCTAGAAGGAGAAATAATTTCTGCATATAACTAACAAAAACTTTAGAGCACAAGATTAGAGCATTTGTTGCACAACGCAACAAAAGTGATCAAGATTTATTTCAGTCCTACTTCTTACTTTAGCAAAGTGGGGTTTAATGTTTAGTCTCAGATTGTAACAGTTTTCACTGAATGTTTTTTATACAGCACATTTTTCATTTCTTCAAAACTTTTTTCTTCTCTTTCTTACCACTATGATTTTTAGTATTTACTTATCTTTACAACTTAACTGCAAGTGTTAACTGTGTATATCCTGTCTTTTAGGCACAAACCAAAAAGACTTTTAGCCAATCCTTTCTGATTTCTGGTGCACAACAAGAAAATCTCAAATTGTATGAGGCGATCCTGTTGGTTTCATGTCGGCACAAACCAAATCACGGTAAGACTGCTATGATGCAGCCAGATTTGGTCCACATTTGTTAATATCCTATTTTCAGGAAAGAATTTGTAAGGATTTGTTCATGTATTAACTGTACTTCTATACAATGTTAGTACACACACTTATATACAATTGACTGTATTCATATACAATGTTAGTACACACAAACTACATTGGATGTCAAAATAATTTATTCTGTCAACATGTTTAGGGAGGTCAATAGTTTCTCTGTTTTGAAATGACTGTCTTTAAAATTATAAAAAAATAATTATTAATTGTTATATTAATCACTGTACCTCATCCTCAGTTTGCTTATATTTAAATTAAAAATACATAAAGATATTCAAATAATGCTTAATATTTTGTTAATATCTGTCCACATGAATTAAAATTACATTTATATTAATTTAAAGTAAAATTCTATGTCACATATATACATATATATACATATGTATATATATACATGTATATACACACATACAGTGAACTATGCTGACTATGAAGTCCCAAGCTGCCCAGGCTGGAAAAGCTCCATTATTCAGAGACAGATTGTTCACAGAATTATGTGAATTTGTCTTGTCTACCATGGCGGTGGCCTTCAAGTGATTGTAGTTAAACTACACCTAATGTGGGCACCCAGATCTGACTCTCCAAACAGTGCCTGAAAGTCATGATAGCTCTATCCCTGGATGCCAAGAAAAGGCACAAATATTTCTGAACAGTGTCCAAGGATAT
Source organism: Aviceda cuculoides (assembly GCA_035590195.1). Taxonomy (NCBI): domain Eukaryota; kingdom Metazoa; phylum Chordata; class Aves; order Accipitriformes; family Accipitridae; genus Aviceda; species Aviceda cuculoides. Next base: position 5,678,816 of record JAVJGG010000048.1, read on the forward strand.
TATAAAAACTTTTTCATTATGATTTAGCTCAACTATGAGCCAAGGTTTCCAAAAGTGTGCAATCTATCCAATTTAGTACATCATGCCCATGGTGTCCTTTACTTAAGATAAATAAAAAGTTTCTCAATTAATTATGAGTTTTCATGATTTCACTGTCAGACAAATTGATTCTGTTTTACACTCAGTTTGATTTTCTGCTGGACACCAAATAACTTGGTTAGAAAATAAAGAAAGGTGGTTTGAACAGGACTTTAATTAATTCCATTGAAATATACCTCACATGCAATGTACCCTGAAGAAATACTCCTCCGACTATATTCAATAAAGGTTGTTTATCAAAGTAATTATTTCCTTTAGGGAATTTCTTAGAATTTTCTCTTTAGATATATGAAGGCACAAAAAAAGCAAGCTTTTACTTCTGTGACCTTGAAGAAACACCTTAGTTTGAACAATTTACTTCAGCAGGGGGAAAAAAAAAAAGTGTTTTATTTTTAAAAATGTTTTATTGCCTCTGTTAATAAATCTTGTAGGAAATTAACGCTTGGAGCTCTGCTGAAAACTCACTGTCTTCATTCACAGTACATCTTTCCAGGTATAGAAATACATTACAAAGTATATAAGATATAATATATAATATGGAGGGTATAATACCTTATATCATATTTTTGTTTGCATTTTTATATGTAAAAAGAATAATGTGCTTTTAATACTACAGTTGTGTACCTAAAACCTGTTGTATCTACAGTTATGTATTATTTTTTAAAATCACAGAAGATTCTGTTAAGATTAAGTAGTTTTGATTGGTGACATCAAGAATGGCAATGATGTTGACTCACTTGTGTTCAACGGTTTGCTAGACTCAGTGCATTGTGTCAGGAATCCATTACAGCTTCCAGACACAATAGCCCTGGTATCCAGTTGGATGCATTGCAGTCGTTTTGAGTTGATAATTCCCCTTAATAATTTACCTAAATAAGTCTAAGCCAGAAAGGGAAGAGCTTTCATGGAAAGCCAAAGTCAAAGCCAAAAAACCACCCTCCTTCATGTTTATACACCCAGAAAAATATTGAATGTGATAGAAAACCTTCCAGAGACAGTAGTATGTACATACGTATATACATATATGTAGACATATACACTGCACTTCGTGGATGAAAGTGGCAGGGCTGAGAAATTGCAATCATTTTATTCACTTGTAATGCTTCCATTTCACAGTGAAAATTTGCTTCTGTCTTATTGAGAAGACTTCTGACTATCTTATTGAGAAGACTTCTGAGTACACTGCTTTCCAAGTTATTTCATGCAAATTACCATACGTTAGAAAGTGAGACTAAATTTAAACTTTTTTATTTACATATTGCCTTAATGGCAACAGAAAAAGTTTCATGTTTTCTGTAAATGCTGAGTATTTTCAATGCAAACTTTTTAATAAGGCTGAAGGCTTTTTTTTTTTTTTTTTTAACAAAACCAAAACCAAAACAAAAGCAAACCTTTCCTTCCTTTAGTGGTTTTTATTGGAGGCTATACAGGCATAAAGAAAAAATCAGTTGTGCTTAATAACTCTGAATTCTTTGACAATACAGTTTCTCTCTTCTTTTGTCATTTTCCACTAAGACTTTTTCAGACTCAATTCTCACATCTTTCTGTGGAAATCAAATTCCTCGTGTGTACTGACTTACACTTCTGGGGCTTTATTTCTACTTTTCCTGATGCACTTACAGAACAGGACAAGAACTTGCTTTTTCTTTCCTCTTAAAATTCCACAGCTAGAACCATAACTTCTTTTCCAGATTGCAGTGATATTTTCAGTACTATCTTGTGATTGGTGAGATAGCATTTAACATGTTGGTTTGTTTTTTTTTTCCTCAGGCAAGCAGTAATCCCTGCTTGTTACCCTGAAGTTATATATATAACTTAAAATGAGGAATGATGACTATACTCCTTTTGCTCCCAGAGTTTTCCAGCAGGATAAAATGTTAGCTGCTGGCTTCCACGTTAATTCACAAACATTGAATCTCATGAGTTTTTATAAGAAGTGAGTCCTTTTCTTTTTACAAGTGATTTTCTTTTCACTGTACATATTGGTAAGTATCATCATCTCTAGTACTTTGCAAAATATAGAGGAAAATATCATGGTTGTGATTTTTTGGGGGGAGAAACCCCAAATCAATTATTGTTGATATATACTATTTTCATGACTGCATCTTGAGTAACTCACTGAACATCAAATCTTGAGCAGAAATGCCATCTTTAATGCAAGGTGGTGATAACTGTAAACTTTCAATGTAGCCAGTAGTTTCTTTTTTTACTATAGCGGAAGACTTATTTCTAATAAATAACTTTGAAACTCCTGCAGGAAAGGGATTCTCAAAATGGAGTGTAATTATATGTTACTATGTTACTTATATTTTTACCACACAGCACTTAATAAAGTAGTTATTACATTTTTTTACTGACCCTGAACGATTCTTGTTTTATGTAATGTTTACCAGAGACAGTAATTTTCTTTTACTGATTTACTTAATATGTCTGTCTTTCATTTTGATATCCCTTTAGTCTATAGTAATTAACACTAATCTTGGTGGTACATTAATTACTCTAATTCCATCTGTGTTCTTGAATATATTTTTGTCTGTTCAGATTTTGCAAATATTTCTTCATCTGCCCTAATTAGTTGTACATATCCTTTTATACTTCATGGTTTAATTTATGTTACAGATTTTCTCAGGCATTTGCAAGTAATAATTTTGATCCTTTTCTTACTTCTTAATTAAAATAGTTGCTGGTCAGTATTTATTTTCTTGTTATATACACCTATTTTATACTCTCCATGACTCAAAGTGGGCATGTTGTGGTGGTGGGTTGCCCATGGCTGGCTGGCTGCCAGACCCCCATCCAATTGCTCTCTCACTCCCCCTCCTCAACAGGGCAGTGGGAAAAAATAAGATGGAAAAAACTCTTGGGTTGAGATACAGGCAGTTTATTAAGAAAAGCAAAAGCCACATGCAGAAGCAAAGCAAAAGCTGCTTCCCATTGGCAGGCAGATGTCCAGCCACTTCTTGGAAAGCAGGGCCTTAGTGTAGCGGTTGTGTGGGAAGACAAATGCCATAGCTACAAACATCCCCTCATCCTCCTCCTGTCCTTCAGCTTCTATTGCTAAGCACGATGTCATATGGTATGGGATATCTCTTTGGTCAATTGGGGTCAGCTGTCCTGGCTGTGTCCTATCCCAACCTCTTGCCCACCCCCAGCCTATGGGTCTTTGGCAGGAGGGTGGGGGTTGGAGAGACAGCTTGGATGTTGTTCAGGCACTGCTCAGCAATAACCACAACACCGGTGTGTTATCAACACCGATCTAGCCACAAATGCAAAGCACAGCACGTATGGGATCCTCCAAGGAAAGTTAACTCCATCTCAGCTAGACTCAGTACAATGATCCTGGTTCTCAAGGTCTAGGGTATGAGAAATAAGTTGGATGGGAAGACACAATGTGTTTTATTAATGACAGTGTAGTAGGTTATCTGGGTGACCCACTTACGCTGCTGGTTTGATTGACACGACTAAGTTAAAACCCAGAGAAATTTCTCCACGTTGCGTGCAGGCTGTAGTTTGTTGCTTCATTTCAACTTCGGACTTCTGAGCTCACAGATTTGTAAACCAAAAAGCTAGATAATCTGCCAAATAAAAAATATTCTCTGTGCCTACACACCTCTGACCCTCCCCAATTAGCATTCCTCTTTTTTTTTTGTTTTGTTTCTATTTTTTTCCTTTTCCTTTTGTTCCAGACCTGATTTCTTATAAACAATCTATAAATGAGTCTGTGATTCTTCACTGACTTATCCCTGCCTTTACATAATAGTTTCTTAGATGACTAGGAAGCCTCTCATTAAATCTCCTCAGCCATATTTTGATCCTTACATTATTTTGCTCCTTGCTTTCATACATCAAAACAATTACAGTGTCTTGAGCTTTAATTACAACTGTTTACTTATTCACTGCAAGCAAAGCTTGTTTGTTATGCATCTCCAGTCCTACTTTTGGAGAAATCCATGGGACCTCAATTTCTGATATTTGTGGCTTCAAGATATACCTTTAATTATCTTCAAGCTTGCATTCTTGAAATATTCTTATCTACTATGACACATTCTGTGTACTTATGGTATGAATGAAAATTAAATAAACACAATCATAGTTTATAAGGAAAAAATATCCTTGAGTTATGCCCCTAAGTTCTGAATATGTAAGGCTTTTCTCCTGTCATATAGTTTTAGCACACACACTGAACACTCCCAGAAATATACTGGGTTTTCCCTTTTCTGTCGTCATGGTACACCGTAGCTCCTCTCGTGTTCTTTACTTAACTTTCCATTCACCTTGGAGGTCAGTGGGTGGAATAATAAAAAAAACAGCCTGTCTTAATAATGTTATGTCTAACAAATAGTGATTAAAATAAAGTAAGAGAAATTATTATTATATATCCTTTTTTTTCCCTACTGAACTCAGCCAGCTAGGACTGATCCAGGAAATTCTGTTTGGACACAAAAATGGGAAAGCAGCAAGATTTCCAGAAGCAGGGACATTAATCTCAACATTTACTACAGAAAGGATCAAATGAAACACCTCTCCATGAAAGTTGTGTTGTGCCTGTGGTGGTGTGCTCCCCCACACCGCCACGCTTAATCCATAACACCATAACCACCAGCGGGGCTTGGGATGGCTGCATCAAGCTTACTCTGGACTTCAGGGACTTATGGCAATGTGGTAGCCAAGGGCTGTCTAGAACAGTGAGCCAGACATCTTACTGGTATGCAAATATGGCTATAAGTCAATTATCTTATTTTATAAGCAGTGGACAGCCCAGGGCCCATGGAGGTCTCCTGCGTGGCAGTGGGCTGCAGGCCGGGCTCCGCTCTGAACCCGCTGTTTCTCTTTTACCAGTGAAGTGCGTCACTCCGCAGCAGTGTCACATTACTTGTCATGTATATGGCATTGTTTATACTGCAGACTCTGTTGGTGTCTAATAGTAATTTAAGGTGTTGGAAAGAGAATCTATTGATAGCCGGTTTAGGTTTGTAGTGCAGTCTTAGTAATTGGTTTTGCCTCCATTTAACTTTCAATTTTTCTTGTCCACTTTGAGGAAGGAGAAGCAGCCTGACCCCTCTGAATGTAGTAGCTATGGTTCTTCCAAATTCCTGCTCTAGAACAAGATCCTATGTGCCTTTGTTCGTGTATCTTTTCTGTATTATATGTTGGTATACCTTGTCTGTATTATAGCTATTTACTGCTTGCAAAATCACTAGCTGTATATCTAAAGGAAAAGGTATTTTTTTTTTCCATGACAACAAAAGACAGACCTTCAACAAGCCATAAGACTGAAGTTTTTCATATGCCAGAATATGTAATCCCTCTCCTATAGGTAGATTCTCCAATATCTAACAGTGTGCTAACATGCAAACTTTAGCCATTCCAAAAAATGAGCTGAGTTTATGTATCTGGCCACTCTCTTTGACAATTCTTACAAGAAATAAATAAGATTTCTGCCCTTTTAGCTCTTGCCAAGTTTTGATAAAATTGATAAATTTTATGTTATTTTGATAAAATAACATTTCTTTTTTCCCTAGGGAGTCAGGTAAAATACTGACAATATTCACAGTGGAGTTGGAGTGATTCAACTTCAGCAGCTCTGGGAGTTTAGATCCAGATGTGTGCTACCTCCTCCAGCTTCCTGGAACACAACTGGATCATCCTCCAACTTTTTGTCTTTTACCTTCTCTCTCAGATGAGCAACAACCTTTCTATTTTTATTTCTGCAGCTTCAGCTACTGTTGCCAAATAACCACTCCCATGGCTGGTATGACACAAGTGGGGATTGCATGGTATGGGAATCCTGAACAGGTAAGAGTAGGGAAGGAGAGAAGGAAAGATGGGAGTCAGGGCTGGGCTGAGTGGGACCAGAAAAGCTGGTTTTGGGGTGAGGGGGCCTGGGAGTTAGAGTCAGAGAAAGAAGAGGAAGGAAGGGGAAGAGTCTGTTCTGAGCTGTTCTTCAATGAGTCAAGGGTGGTGGTTGCTGTTATGGGAGGCATTTTTTCCTGGAATAACACTTCCTACCCATGAGGAAAAAGTAGCATAACCCAAGTAAGGGAGTACCTTGCATGCTACATCTGGCTGGGGGGGGCACTTACTAGGTCACACTGACAAAGTTCTGAAAAGGAGAGCAAAAACGAAACCAAAACAAAAAGGTGCTGCCATGTTGAGGTTAGTTCTGCTATATAAAGCATATCAAGAAGGTGACTTGTGTTTCTAAACTTAGAAAACTGCTATACTGCTTAAGCTGAGAAAATACAGTTATTTTAGGGGTAATTCATTCGTTTGCTTGCCTTGCTCTTTGCTAAGAAAATAGCAGAGCCCAAGTGAACATGGCTTGAATTGTGGTTGCCTTTTCATTGTTACTGTTCTTTTTGACAAGCATACCAATAAAATAAACATTAATATTTATTTGGAATTAAAAGTAATAATCACATTTTATTTTTCCTGTCTTAAGCTGGACTTCACCATGAAGTACTGGAAAATAATCGGAAAGACTATTTAAATGAGAGTTATTGGATTAGAGCTATTAATTGGAGTTATTTTAATCCAAGAAGTTACTCTGATTTTGGATGAGCATTATAGTCAATTCTGCCTGACTAAGTGACATCATTCAACATCAGTCTGAGAGAATAACAGGTCACTTTCTCAGCTGTACCTCTTAAAAGACAATTGATTATTGAAATTTGCATTAGTAAGAGCATTGGGCCAAATACATTCATGGTCAGTAAACCCACTGGAGCTGAAGAAGCTCTATGAGGGATGAATTCTGCCTTGAGAAAATGTCTAGTCTGAGAGATGAGGTACATTTCAGGTTTAATGCTGTAATCCTAGAATTTGCCTTAGCACTGATAAATTGGATGTGTAGTCAGGACTGGTTTATGAGTGATGGAACACATTTTAGCTTAATATAAGTACTCTAAACCAGGAATTTACCATAGCACTGACATATTGGATATACTCTCAAGACCTGATTTGTCCCTGACATAACCTCATTGACTCCAGAGTGGTAAATAAATATTTCTTTACTGATTCCTTAACTTGATTCTGAGCCATATGTGGGAACTCTTTGTTAGCACTCAGAATTTTACATTACTTGAAAACTTGTGCAGCTCAGTAGGCTTCAACCTTATTATTCTCCTGATCTGTTATGTTTACTTTTCCTGTTAGCATTAAGTTGAACATTTATTTTGGCATTTTTAGTAGTTCTTTGCCAACCCCTCTGTGTTTGTTTCAACTAAACAGGTACTTTGTTTCTTAAAAAAAAAAAAAAAAAAGGAGGAACCAGTCATTTAAGGTGTATACCATGAGATGATGAAATCAGATCTTCTCATTTTTACGTGTTCACTGGGAGAAAAGGGTTTCCATGTGTTCTCAATGGAAGGGAGAAGATACTGAATGGGACAAACTAAAACTAGTTTGGCTGTGACAAGATCTTCAAGAGGTAAGGGATCTTTGGGTGAGCATTCTAGTTTTTCATAATACATAAAAGAAAAATAAGCAAGATGAACTTGTAACATCTTGATTTGTTATCTGAAAATAATTTTTTTTTTTTATTATCATACTTGCTATTATCTTCTCTTTGGCCATGTATTTAATATTTTCTAACTTCTGGTTTTATAATAAACAAAGATGTGTCAACCATTCTAATGTATTTATCAAAAATAAACACAAAATCAAAATTGTCTATTTGTGGACCAGACCACTGAAAAAAAATGCCTGCTCATATTTGTTTTAAGTCACAATGAAGCAGATGAAGTTGGGCAAAACTGTATGTGCTGAAAAATATGTACGCAGAAACTGGTTTTTATGTTTTTCTAAAGTATAATAATTCATTAAATTTGCTACTTCAATTCCATATCTGAGACCTCAGAGAGCTTTATGTGCCCCAAATTAGGAATTTACATGTCTAGAGGAAAACTCACAGATTGAATGTTGCATGTTTCCAGGTCAACATCAATTAAATAATAGTGTATGTCCCTCCCTGCACTAGTTATCGGGCAGTAATACTTCCTAAAAAATGCCATGGGGACCTTCATTCTCCTGCAGTGTTGAATAATTGCATCTTCTTTTACATACATACCTCTGGGTTTCAAGAAACTAGTCTGTCTCTGAGAAATCTTCTGGAATTGACTTCCTTTCAGCTCAAGACTTGCTGTACTGCTGCTGGTGCCAAGTGCTGTTTGTTTTGATCTACAGGTATTGAGTCTTTTTTTTCCTGTGGAAAAAAGATACTGACGAAGAAGGTTTGGGAGTGATCATTTCCCAGGTAGCTTGCTCATTGCTGTCATTTAGGATAGATTTTCTGTGTCAAAGCATTTTCCGTGTCCTCCTTCTGCGTGTGGGATGAGGTGCTGAGATGTAGGGCTCGCCTCATCAGCTTGTTCCTAGCTCTGGGATGAAAGCAGACTGCAGCTCTTTTGAGGTCCTCAAAGGACACCTTTCAAAACAGCTCCGAAAATTGATAGCCTTTCCCCATTTTCAGACATAAGGCTAGCTGTTAGGAAATTTAGTCTTGGAGGAATAGTTTTTGGTTTAAGCAAAAAGTGAGGCCATTTGAACATTAGGAATCACAATGGGGAGGTCAGTACCACTTTCACTCGGTAAATGTTGATCTTCCAGAACTGCAGCTTTTCTTTCTGCTACAGTTTCAATAGCAGACAGTGAGGTTAAGAAATCAAATAAAAAGTGTTACAGTGTACTTTTTTTAATATGAAACCTTTTCACTAAATGTCTGTGTAATGTTTTTTACTTAGTGAGGCTGTGAATTTGCAGGTCACGGACATTGTGCTATTCGAAAAGTAGCTATATAATTCCACACCAGCTAGTATGAAATTTAGCAGCGTAGCTTCACGTGCATTTTATCTTTATGCCTAAGAAGAGTTTTAAATATGCATTGATTTTACAAGGAGAGGTTGCTTTTTCAGTCCAAGTCATTTGACAGGATTGCACTGTGCCTAGTGCCAATCACTGGAAAATATCTGTAATGCTTGCTTTAAAAATAACACAGTTCCTTGTGTACAATTACTTACTGTATTTGAGTATAACACTAAAATTCTTCAGTTTTTAAATATAAAGTTTACTTTTGTTTTCTAAATGTGTTCTGTAACAGAACATTTTCTAATTGAAAAATATAAGTTTTTGTTGATTTCTTTTTAACTTTTTTGTTGAAAATTCATCATCTGAAACTGATGTTTCCTTTGACCTAAAATACAATTGAACTAGAAGTTTATACTTGCTGGCAACATGTGAAGTCCACACAGTCTTATATCAAAATACACATACTTGGGAGAAAATTATGATGACTGAAATTCAAAACTTCTTATCAGGGAACAGCAATGGATTTTCAAAACAGAGACTCTTTTCAGACATTTTTTTTCTTGATATTTGCTCAGTGAAAAATTGATTGTGCAAATGTTGAAATTCAGAACCTATTAAATTAAATACTCCATAATTTCTTTCATTTTTTTAATTCAAAATTATTCTTTTTTTCTGTTCTCACTTTTCCCTAGGATGTATTCTTCTTGTCTGATTTAGTTCTTCCCTTTCTTTATTTCCATTTTCTTTTTCCATAGGTTTTCTGGGGTGCTTTGTTTCTTTCCTTAATTATTTTGCTTATAGTTTGTTTTGCCATTAATCTTTGGTCATTCCTCTTTTTATCCATCATCCTCTATCAACAGTCCTCTATCCTATTTTCTTTTTTTTAAAAAATACACTGGAGAACAAAAGTCACATATCCCTAGTGCATGCAATTGAATAGTATTTTTCCGCATGTATAATATGTACATGGTTTTATTTACATTCTTTTAAGAAAAAATTCTGCCAAGAATGAGATGAACCTGCTGTTGGCACCTACAATGAAGCTGGTGCATTTTGGAGGGAACAGGGTTTTTATCATTACTTTACTATTCTATTTAATATTGGCTACAAGAGTTTATTTTTTCCATCCGAAATTAAGCAGAATTTAATTCAGGTGCAGTTAGGTTAATATAGTCAAATCTTATTCTATGAGAAAACTCAGGCTTGTCCTACTGATTAGCTGCCTTCTTTTAGATTATGCAACTGGATCATGGATTTTTCTTCAAAATATCTTGATTTAATTTGTTTGGTATTTTTGATCATAATTAAAAAAAAAAAAATCAACCCACGAGCAAAGTTTTTTCTCACTAGCAATGGAAAGTCTACTTTGCAGAATCCTGTCAGGTTGGCCTACTAATAACTTTTAAAGCTAAAGCAGTAATGTTCTTTTGTTCTTTATATTGAAACAGGGTAGTAATTAGCATTTACTTCTCATCAGTACAACACTAGTAAGGATAAGTTAAGTTCCATACCACAATTTAAAAACTCAGGACCGGAATATCATATGGGCAGAACAATATTTTAGAAAATGGAGACATTTCATCCTGGTTTAGATGGGGACCAACTCTGAGTGGGAACATAGCTTATTCCATTGTTAAGTTGAAAAGCAGTTACATACATATGAAGAATCAGAAACAGCATAACATAGAAAGTCCAGTGGACACTGTCATGATGTTTGAAGTGTCTAAAATCACAGTTTAATGAAAAGTTTAACCTCTAAATCTCTTTTTAAATTAACCATTCATGTTTCAGGCTTTGTCTGTGACCTTTGAGAATTAGCTTTATCATTGGTATTCTGAATATATTTTAATAACAAACTAAAAACTATTACTTGTGTTTGCAATCTCTGCATACTTCCTTGTGTAGTATAATACAAAAAAATATTTACCACAAAAAAGGCATTAATAATTAAAAAGGCATTAATAGTCTATAGCAGCAAGAATTAATTTCTTGCTGCAGTTATAGTTAACTTTTCATGTCCCTTTATAGTCAGCAACCAATGTACATTTGACTCAATTATCAAATTATTGCTAGTATGACAGAATTTTTTACCCTGCTTCTAAATTTTTTATTGACTTGTTTGGACAAGGATCTTACATCTTGATTATTCTCTGTAAATTTGCTGTATTTACTTACATCAAGTATGTTATTTAAAAGTACATAGAATGAAAATGTCACATAAATCTAAACTATTTTTTTAATAACTTTTACAAACAGATGTGAGAAATGCAAGTTTTTTATTCTTTATTTTAATCTGTATAGCCTCTGGATGGCTGCTGTGCTAGATTTTTTAAAACAAAGGTTGCGTTTTCAAGTTTAGGTTGTACAATTTTCCTAAGGCATTTCAATTAATATTATTTAAAACCATGGTTCAGATGGAGATAGCTTTGTTCTAAATTAGCATCCTCTAGAATGAGCTATGGTTATGTCAGCTTTAATACTTTTAGAGATATTTCGGTAAGATGAACTGTATGTCATGCTTGATATGGAATATTCATCATTAAATGGCTCCTTGTCATCCATATTGATACTTTCACTATTAGTCTTTGGCTGAAAACTCAAGCTAGGCAATGTGACAGGAACTCATGTTAAGCAGCAGCATATTTTACAAATGATGTGGCAAGGAGAGGTTAAGGTGTAACAGGGTTCAAATCATTGATTTGATCTCAACATGCTCTACAACTTTGCTTAAAACAGGCAACCTCTGGCTTCTGCTGGTCTGATAGGTGTTTGATATTCCCAAGTGAGAGTGAGGTTAATGTGAAGTTTGACTCTACTGGCTCCTCAGCTGAGCTATTCTATCAATTAGCAGGGTTATCCATCACATTCGCATTATCACTCAGAGGTGTACAGTATGTCCTACTTTAAAGAGCACATTAATTTTTGAGTCATGAAGAAATGCCCGATGCCACTAGTCACAGGCAGGAAAGAAGTATTAAGGCTGGCTTATCCCCATTTGTGATAGTGATGAATGTGCTTTTGGAAACAAACAGATAACCACCATGGCAGGAGCCTCTGCAGTTCCTCAACTCCTTGAAGGGTTTTTCCATTCCACTATGAAAAGCTGGGTTTGCGCCTCCTGTATCCAATGGTATGGCCTAAACATATCCAGAACTTTTAAGTCCTGTGTTAAATGTCCAGTTCGCTGTGTTGGGGTCTGCCTACAGCTGCCTACTCAGCATGAATTCGGTCAGTGCTGTCTTTATTAATGGCTTCAAGAACTCTGCGGAGATAAATACAGAGCAAGGGCATGACCTAGCTTTTTTCAAGCTGTGCTGCCACACATTTTATGTATGTCATTGTCAAACGGGAGGAAAATCTTTCCAGCTCTCCACAAAGTACAGCAGACAGCGCCTGGAGTTTGTGAAATCCTCTCTCTGTATTCCATCAAGCTGTTCTACCAATGTGCGCCACTGAAATACCATACTGTATTCTGGGGTGCAGTCATCATTACTGATATAACTTTATTGATGAAAGATAAACACAGACGATACTTTCCAGACTCTAAACCAGCCTATAGTAGGAGTGGGCATTATGAGACGATAAGCAATTACAAGGAGAATAATACAAACATGAAGTGTTAACTATAGACATATCCCTTCCTTCAGGGTCTGTTTTATGTACGAAAATAAGCACCCAAACAAATCACTTCAAGACACAGGTAACATTGTCATACCTGAAGAAATCAATACACATTTAACATCTCTCTCACTTCAACCATCCGAGAGGAAAGATTTGCCCATAGCTTCCCACTAATTTTTCATGTCTTTCAGGCACCTTAGCAATGAAGCAGATGCTAACCTAGTGCATGCTGGAAATACATTTCTATCCCATCTCAGGGACAGTCGATAGACCTTTGAAAGAAAAATTCCCCAGTAAATCCCATTTGGCAAAGCTTACCTAATTAATCCTTTTGTCTCAATAATCTGTGAATAACTTTATATTCATTATAGCTATCATATAACGAAAGATTGAACAGCGAATTCATCATTTGGGAAAGACAAACACAAATTCTGGATCATTTTCACCAACTACTGGAAGTTTTGGTCTGTAGAAACAGCCAAGGATTCTTTCAGATAGTAAGTTATTTACTTAAAGCCTGGAGTGGACTATGTAAAAAAGGTCTAATATCCAGAAAGGATAACTAAACAAATTCAGTCCAAGAACAAGGTGTCTTTAGAATAATTACCTTAATTAAAAATTAAGAAAAAAATATTAATGGATGCAATGAATTCTGTGCAATTTGATTTTTTTTAAATATACATTTTATGTCAAAATGAAGTTATATTCCTCATGTAAGAACTGCTATATAATATACTATGTTCAATCTTATGCATGACATGTAATGACTAATTTCAGACCATGGCAGTAACTTCAAAATGCTTTCTTTCTGGAATTCCACTAAAAGATAAAATTTCTTCTACCCTTAGCCAGCTTTTATTCTCAGTAACTATGCAAAGGCATTTTTTTCCACATTGTTTTTAAGAGATGCATATAACAAACGTTTAGGTTTAAACAGTAAAATTATATATTTCTTCCTTTAGACACAAAACAAGATCTGGCAAATGTCACAAACCCTTTTACTTTAACAAAATTTAATTTCAATATTGTCCTGGTTTCAGCTGGGATAGAGATAATTGTCTTCCGAGTAGCTGGTACAGTGCTGTGTTTTGAGTTCAATATGCGAAGAATGTTGATAACACCCTGATGTTTTCAGTTGTTGC
>JAVJGG010000048.1:5702354-5725000 GCA_035590195.1 Aviceda cuculoides
TCTCCCCCCCCCCCCCCTCCAAGAACAGCTACAGTTAGAAATGGAAGCTTCTCTACTCATGTCTTTGAATGCTTATTGACCTTCGTGAAGAAGATCTTAGTTGGCTTCCCACTTAATTTTTATTTCTAAATTTGAGACTGGTACATTTTAAGAGGGCAAGTGATAAGGTACAGTGACACATATATATTGGCTAAATGCTAGTGATAACAATGTCTCTTTTATGGAACCAAATGATTTAAAGAAAATTTCTCTTCATGAAAAGGAATGCAGCATGGGGAATAATGTGAAACCAAATCCCTGGCCTCATTCTGATACAGTTACTGAGTTAAAAGAAAAACTTAAGAGTTTAAAAATAACATTAAGAACTCTGCAAATATTTTCTAAGAAAAAATCTTTACAATATCTGTGTGTAAAAGCAAGAATATTAAACACCAACTATGCTGACAATGTTGTGTGCATTTTCTCTTTTTTGGCTCATGTGGCTAGCCAAAAAAGTAGAGTTTGCAGATTGTTCTCATTAGAAGGTGGAATTCATGACAGAAAAGTCAGGTGACTTTGATATGTATAGCTTCTAAAGGAGGAATCAAAGAACAGCTTCCTCACTTTACCAGGCTTCAGCAAACATGCTACCTCCAGATCCCTTACTGTGGCTCTTATCATGGGGCTTTTGAGCTGTGCTGGAACCTGCTCCTATTTTTTTCCAGATTTATCTTTCCGGTTTTCATCTCCTGCCTCTTCTTTTTACACTTTTTGTTCAAAAAGTATTCTCAGCAAAGTCTTCAGAACTCATCATATAATTTTTCAAGCATCTTTGCATTTCAGTTAGGGGTGGAAACTTTGTCAATTAAGCCTATCAATGTATATAGTAATGTATATAGTGCAATGTTATGTATGACCTTGGCTAGCTGCCAGACGCCCACCCAGCCACTCTCTCACTCCCGCTACTTAACAGGACAGGGGTAGAAAATAAGATGAAACAGCTCATGGGTTGAGAGAAGGATGGGGAGATTAGTTGTCAATTAGTGTCACAGGCATTTCCCCCCTGCCCCATGCCGAGTGGTGCAGAGGGGATGGGAAATGGGGAGTCATGGTCAGTCCACAACAGCTCCTGTCAGTCAAAGAGGACAGCCAGAAAGGGATGTGGGTTTGGTTGTTTGTTGGTTTTTTTTTAATATATATTTTAACTAGGAGTCATTGATTCCTTCTAGCTAATAACAATGCAGGAGTACTAGCATTTACTCAGTCAGAGTGATGGATTTTCAGCAAGGTGACAGATGAAGCTGACTTCATTGTAGTCAACTCAGAATACACCACCGGTTCCATTTCAATAATGTAAACACTAATTATCAGGCTCTCAGAAGAGCTAAATTGTGTTTTACTGATGACCTTGTTCCTGTTTATAGACACAATGGCCTGGAGGCAGAAACTGTGCAAGGAGGAGGGCTGCAAGAAAGGTGGACGGAATGATATAGCAAACCAGAAACACGACTTCCCCCAAGCTAGATGAATCTATTAACATTTGTTTCATTTCCATATGTCTTCTAAAAAAGTTGACTGCAATTTCCCATAACAGAGCTGCCTGGAATACCTTGACATTTAGTTGTGAGACCCAGCTCTTGGCAGCAAAATACTGTAACCTGCATCTACCCTGGTCAAGAGCTCTTCCTGTCTCTGTGACTATCCATATTTTTCAGCAGCTGGCTTATTTTGGATGCTGTTCGATATTTTCTACCAGCAGACTTTTCACCATAGGGACACTTCCCAGGGTCTACTTCTGGTGGAATTCTGGTATCTGTCTTAATTGTCTTTTTTCTTGAGAAACAAATCTTTAGAATACTTCAAACTTTCTGAAAAATAGATAGAGTGCTGTCCTAAGGCATGTGGAGAAAGAAGTAGTATTTTCATATCTTGGCTTGGTCCTCTGGAGTTGGGAATCCAGGGAAAGGGAAAGGTCAAGCTCACTAATCCTTCCCCCTTGTAAAACTCATCTGAGAATGGGGAAAGCAAAGTCTCATTGTAACAGTATAGAGGGTAGGTAAGCTCCAAAGTGAAAAAAGCAACTTGTGTCTGTCTTCTGAGAGCTTTGTGCAAGGAAACAATTAATTTGTTTCTCAACTGAACCCAGGGACAGGACAACTACAAACTGTTCCTTACTAATTGATGGCTGTAGATTGTAGATATCTTGCTGAGAGCATCCTTTCCTTAATTGAAATAACACAGCATCTGACCTGGATCCATTTCTCATCTCTTAACCAAGGGAAATTTCTCTGGAAAACCTTTGCAGCCTCTAACTGGTTATAACATTATAGCATGTGGAAGCAATTTTTAGCATGTATGCCTTATTGTCTGTTACAAAATAATAGTAAGGAATTTACTGTATTCACAGGAATGACTAAATTATACCTTCCTCTAGGCTGGCTACCAGAAGTAGAGAACACAAGGAAGATGTTCTTTTCTTATTCCTCTCAATAGTCTGCCCTACCTTTTTTTTAAATACATATTAAAGTAGGGATTACGGCATGAGGGGGTGGGGGAAGACAACAACAACAATAACAACAAAAAAACAAAACCAAAACCCAACCTCCTAGTGGAAACTATTTTTTTTTTTTTTTTTACATTTTTAGAATGACAGAAAAATGCTAAGCATATTATTTTTATTTATTTATTTATTTATTTAGTAAACTTAATGCTTGCCTACCTCTTTTAGCTTCTGTGTTGCTGTTCCAACTCAGATAACAAGCAAAACCTCCTGTGGTTAAATAGCGTTTTGGCTGCTCTTCCTATCAATCTAATACAATGGGCCATATACATCTCTCAATCTGCAGCAAAACTCCCACTGATACCAGTAGTCCAGAATCTGTAAGTATAATGTCAAGGATAAACTCTGCATATGCATTTAGTTTCATCACACATTTCGTTATAGATATTCAAACCGTATTTTTCTCCTTTATGTTTTTGCTGTCTTTTTCTAGTTCAAACTAGTAATGAATAAAGCACTAACACAGAAGGAGGTGTGACACAGAGAATAATTTGGGGATTTCCTGACATAAATTTGGTAATGCTTTAATTCTGTATTTGGATGACTGCTTCCTTGATTCTCACTCTTCTTGTCTGTTTGGCACAAATACTAAGGATGTTATTCTATTCCTATTTTCCCTTTTTAAAAACTCTTACAGGGAACATGTAGGTGTATAGGCAAATAACTACAGCATTTACAAGATGCTAGGGTTTCATTTGCCATCCATTTACCTGATCACAACAGCCATATCTTTTTTTAATTATTATTTATTTATAAGAAGTAAATACAAATCTGTAATTTCATTTTCTAGAACAACAGGAAGTTATTTAGGGTTACCATTACCAGAATGCCAAAAATAGGCAATAAAAATTGTTCATAAAACAATAAACAAGAAGTTCATTTTTATGGACGTATGTTCGGATTGTTTTCCAAAGCCCCTCTGAGAAAAGGTGAACAAGCCTCAGTGATAGGAAAACCTACATAAAAGATGTCCAATGCTCCCTGGTCTTCTGAAATGCAATCTAACTATTGCTGGATTCACCACACTGCTTCATTTTACTGTTAGGACATGCTTGCATTAAGGTATTTTAATTTCTAGGTAAAATAGAAGGGTGTGTTTGTTTGTTTGATTGTTTGTTTTAAACAAGCACTATTACAGATCCTTACCTTAAATGCAGTAGCAAAATTCCATGGACAAACCAGAGGTATTTCAATTTGTGCAAGTTACATATCTAGTCTTTTATTTGATGCTGAGTATTATTTAGATAGACTTTTCACATAAGACTAGTTCAGCCAAATACTTCAATTTCCACATCTCTGAGTAGACCTTCTACATATACATATCTCTACATCTAATAAAAGTAAAATTTTCAAAACCACTGAAAAAAAGTCTTAAAAATGTCTTGAGTTTTTCCCCCAGAAACTTTTCTCTATGTAGATTAATCAACCTACTTTCCAGAATTGCCTCCATTAGATTATTTTTTAAATGAGAAGTTACTATTGTTTTAGCTTAGCATTTCTTCTTTTAGGTCTTATGGCCTCACTCAGTAACTTTCCCACATTTTAAAATACTTTCTGTCTTTCATAAGCTTATTTTTTTCAGCAGGAGACAAAAGGCTGAAGTGACTGGACTTTTTTTATTTTGAAAATTATAAAGATTAGAAAATTTAAAAGTCAGAAAAAATATAAATATTAGATTACTTGCTCATGTTATGCACTTTTCTGAAGTCTCTTTTTGCCATATGAATTATTAAAGCTGCTATAATGTGTGAGAGAGGGTGAGCAAGAGAGAGAGAGATTGGGTAGAGAGTGGGGTGGTGGTGGGGAGAGAAGGAATCCCCTTGGTCCTAGCCATGATATTAATTTCATTTCATTTTTTTGGACAAGTTCAAGAATTAGTGGAAATCAAGAACTACATATGGATGTTCAAGAATGAGAATGGAAGCAGATACAGACAGGATTAAAGCTTTGCCCAGCACTTTAACTAGTGCTGAATTGGAAAATAATTACCCCCTGGTCAAAGCTGTAACAGAAATCTGGACAAATGCAAGAAGGAATAGGTCGGTAGTACAATAAGGAATATTTTTCCCAGTTGGGACATCTCTACTGGACAATATTGCAATATGCTGCCTTCAACAACATTTAAATCCCTATTGAAAGAATTAAAAGTTATTTCTCTCACTGAACAGATACAGCATGTTCCTGAGTATAAAAAAGTCCCCATGCTGCTTCCAAGCTACTTCCCTGACATGAAGGATTGTTTCAAGGCAGGATGAGAGGATAATTCTTCCTCGGAGTCCTTTCATTCCATAGCCTCTCTGCAGGGACTTCCAATAAAAGAGTCAAATTATTGTAGTGTTTTCTGTGAAGTGGAAACTTATCTTGTGCCTATCTACTAGGAGACGCAGCAATCAATTCAGCTAAGAGGAGCTAGCAGCACTAGCAGCTGTCCAACAGCAATCAATTAGCTTAACTCAAAGAAGAAGGGGGAGTTCCCACAGCTCAATACCACTTCCTGAGTGTTTTGTCTCCTCAGAAATGTACAGTAAGGGACATTTAAGTAAAATGAAAAAGCTCCGAAAGCTGAAAGCTCTAAGTTCTAAATAATAGACCATGACTCCTGATTTCCTATTCTCTGTGTCAAGAATGTCACTATAGTTAAAAAAAAGTGCATACCCATATCTATACATAGCAATAGCATTTTTGTGTAATCGATTGGCCACAAATGTAAGCAGTGGCTGCTGGCGGTTGGAGACTAACCTCTGCAGGGGATGGAAACACAACTGATTTGTTGTCTTAGCATATTTGTTGCTTGCTAGTGGCTCAGGTCTGCAATGTTGCAGAGAAACTGCTGAGGCTCATGCTGTCTGCAAGCTATTATCCCTTGTTGCTCATCCATATGGAGACAAATGATGCTGTTGGGGAGACCTTTAGTGTATCATGGATGATACCAAGGCCCTTGGGGTGAGGATGAAGAGCGTGAGAATGCAGGCAATGTTCTTGATCTTGCTGGTAAAAGGGAAAAGCTTAGGCAATAGGGTCCTACAGGAAGACCCTGGCTGCATGGCTGATGCTGAAGCAGGACTTTGTCTTTTAAGAGCATGGGATCATTTCTGAAAAATAAGGGCTTCTGGGGAGAAAAAGGCACAGGGAAGATGCAAAGTAGGGCAAAGCCTTTTTTTTGCCAACAGGATTGCTAACCTAGTGAGGAGTGCTTTAAACTAGGTTCATCTGAGGATGGTAAGGATAACCCAAAGAGACACAGAGACAAAAGAAAGTACTCCCAAGGGCTCAGCATAATGCAGAAAATTCTCCTACTTCTGCTGTGAAAGCTTCATGACTAAGGGACCATCACAAGTGTCTGTATGCAAACTCATGCAGCCTGGGAAACAAGAAGGAAGTATAAGCCTGTGCACAATTGCAGAGCTATGATCTTTTTGAGCTTAAAAAGACATGGTTGAATAACATGAATGGACATTTCCATAGCTGGATTCAGGCTTTTTAGGAACGATAGAGAAGATGGGATGGAGGGGTTACACTCCAGGCAAAGGAGTGGCTTGAATGTGTGCAGACAAGTGAAGAGTCAGCTGAGAGCTTATGGCTAAGGATCAAAAGGCAGATGAAAACAGCTGACATCATGGTAGGTGTTATGGATGGACAGATCAAGAAAAGGAGGTAGACAAACCTTGTTACAACTGGAGGAAGCCTCATGATTACAGGCACTGGTACTGATGGGGGACTTCAACCACACTGCTAATTTTTGGAAGGGCAACATGGTGGTATGATTCAGATTTCTGGAGTATGTTGATGACACAGGGGATCAACAAACCAACTATCCCCTGTTGGTTACTTATGAATTAGGAAGAACCAGTCAGAGCTGTGAAGCCTGAATGCAGCCTTAGCAGCAGAAACCTTGAGACTGTGAAGTTTAAAACCCTGAGAGAAGTGAGCAAGACTAAGAGTAGAATTACATCCCTGGACTTGAGGAGAACAGATACTGGCTTGTTAAGGGTCTGCTTGGCAGGATCCTGTAGGAGACTGCCCTAAAGGGCAAAGAGGCCCAGGAGAACTACTTGATATTCAAAATGACCTCCTAAAGCACCAGAACAGTCTGTTTCAACTTGCAGAGAGTTACAGTCATGGCAGAAGGCCAGCATGGATGAACAAGGAGCTCCTGACTGAGCTCAAATACAAAAAGGAAGCGTGCAGAAGGTAGAAGGAGCAATGAACTACCAGGCAGGAATACAGAGACGTTGCCTGAGCATGTAGGGATGGAGTGAAGAAAGGCAAATCTCAGCATTGCAACTCACACAGGATGTGGAGGATGATGACGGTTTCTATAATACATTGTAAGTAAAGGCAAGGATAAGGAAAATGTAGTCCCACTGCTCATTGGGGTCAGCTACCCAGTGACAAAATATACAAAAAGCCTGATGTATTCAATATGTGGGGTTTTTCCTGCATTTTTACTGGTAAATTCTAGCCTCAGGTCCCTGGGACTAGTGGTAGAATCTGTGAGAGCAAAGCATTTAATCACAGTAGAGGAAGATGAAGTTAGCAATCATTTGAGGAAATTTCACATAAAGAAGTGCATGGGACCAGATGGGATATATCTGAGGGTGTTGATGAAGCTGATCAATGTCACTGCAATGCCACTCTCAATTAACTTCAAAGGTCATGGCAATCAGAGGAGGTTCCTGATGACTGCTTATAAATCTCATACCTGTCTTCAAGAAAGCTAAAAAAAGAGGATCCAGGGAACTGCAGGCTGGTCAGATTCAACTCTGTCCCTGGAAAGAGTCTGAAATAAATCCTCTGGGAAGCCACAATCTGGTATGTGAATGATAAGGTATATACCACGCCAGAATCCAGTACATGAATGACTGTGGACAATGAGCATGACTTAACAAGGACAACTTGTGTCTGAACAACCTGATAGCTTTTGATGATAACTAGTTGGTGAACAGAGGAAAAAGAGTGCATGTGAAAAATTGACTGTGAAGCCAGTTACTAGGGGTGGTCTTCAGTGGTTGGTACCAGGGCCAACACTGCCCAGTGTCTTTATTAACAATACAGATGACTGGACAGAATGCATTTTCTGCAAATTAAAAATTAAGGGGAGCAGTTAATGTGCTGGAGGTCAGGACTGCTATTTAGAAGGACCTCAGCAAGCCAGAGAAATGACCTGATTTCTCTGAGTTCAACGAAAGAAAATGAAATGTCCTGCATCTGGAATGGAATAAACCCAAATGACAGTAAAGGTTAGAAACTGATTAGCTCGAAAGCAGACTTGCAGGAAAGGACCTGGCAGGTTTCATCAACAAGTTGAATGTGAGCGAGCTGTGCACTTTTATTGCAAAGGTGGCCAACTCCACACTGGGCTGTTAGCAAGTCAGCCCATGACTCTTCCCATCTATTCGGCACTTTCGAGAGGCTCCATCTGGAGTACTGTGTCCAGTTTTGACCTCCACAGTAAAAGAAGTACATTGATGTACTGGAATTCAGTGGAGAGCCACTGGGCAGGGACAGGACCACAAAAAGGACAAGGAAAGGCTGAGTGAGTTGTTTTTTTCTACTTGAAGATAAGGCAGAATCTTATTGCTGTCTAACACTGTCTAACAGGCAGTTGTAGAGAAGACAGAGCCAGACTCAAAGATACATAGTAAAAGGACCAGGCGCATGTTGCAGAAGGGGAAGTTCAAATTAGAGAGTAGTTTGGGGGGGGGTATTTTTATTTTTTAACTGTGAAGATGACCAAACACCAGAACAAGGGCACAGGCATGCTGCGGAGTCTCTGTCCCTAGACATACTCAAGTGTTGACTGGACACAGCCCTAGTAACCTGTGCTACATTACTTTTGTGAGTGAGGAGCTGGACTAGATGATCTCCACAGGTGGCTTCAATCTACATTATTCTAAGAGTAAAAGGTAAGATAAAACTGAATTCTCTTTTGATGTTAGGCAACCCTGTACTGAAATACACTGATTTCTGTAGGGTCGTGGTCTGGAATTTCATAAAAATAATATGAAATATATTGGACATTAACATCACCTAACTTTAGATTCCTAATATAAACAACCAAATTGCTGTGTTCTCCATACAAACGGAATTAAAAGAACTGACTGCCTACAAAAAGAATTTTTTCTTTATGGTTAACAGCTTCTGGAGCTGATTTTGATCTCCAGAATAGCAGATGTGTAAGTTTTAATGTAATGGCTCTTTTTTTTTTTTTTTTAATTTTTATTTTATTTTTTATTTTTATTTTTATTATTTTTTTATTCATCTGATTTGGCTAGGAAATTGATGATAGAACAGTTAATTTCCACGGAGTATAGTGTTTTTCAGAACATACTCCCATTAAAGAGTATTAATCTTCAACAAATTATATAAAAGTCTAAATAAATAGATAATTTACAGTTACAACTACAACTGCAGTAGCTACATCTACTTAAGTCCCATAGAGCAGCCAGGGAATAACTAGATAGGTTATTTTTCCAACTTCCTTTGAGCATTATTGATCTGGTCAATGTTGAAGCAGATGGTAGCAGCAAGAAGACATTAAAATATATTTTATGAATTTGAATGAAGACATTAAATGAATATAAATTAAATTAAACTAGACATATTACTAGAATGTTGTGCTGCTGGTACAGTACCACTTTCAGTTGCAGCTCCTTAATCTGTAGCAACTGAATAGTTTTTCCCAGCAAAAAAAAAGGTTTGCAGCTTATGTTAGCTCTGTTAGCTGAAATTTTTTTTAAACTGTTACAGTATCATTTACAGGCATTCCTAATTACAGTTCCTAAAAATGTAAAGAGAATGAACTCAAATTTAGTGCAAACTGTTTCATAATTTGATATATAAAACCTCTCCAACTCATAGAAGAGTCCCAAAATGGGAAACTTAACAACAGCAGAACCAAGTATTTTTCACCATCTGAAGAGACTGAGGAGTCAGGATTGCATCTCACCCCTCTCCCTTGCTAAGACTCTGTTATTCATGCTGCCCATGTTCTCTACTTAAATCTGTTCTCATCCTTAAGTAACAGGTATTTACCTTTCTGTTGGCTATTGATAATAAATGCTACAATTAATTATTCTGAAATGCAGCTTTTTTATATAAAGATTTACGAACAACTATCATTTATCTAAAATTTACGGTAGGTATGACAAAATACTGTGGAAGAAACACATGAATAACATTTCTTACCAAACGATCTACAGAAGTGTGATATTCAAGTATAGAAGAAATACCCAATGAAGTAAAAAGTTCTGGAATAAGTATATTAACTAAAATGCTGATCATTTTATAATGCACTGAGTCATTAATACTTACCCATGTAAAACAGTGCAGAAGTTTAATGAAGAAGAGAAACTCACCAGCCAGTTTTATGACTCTCACTTGTAGCTTCATCCATAAGATATTAATTACTTCCCATCTTAAAATGCCATTCCTTTTGAAATAGAGGTTGCACAAAATTTTTTCTGGAGGTATGGAAGGACAGGCCCTGACTGTCTGATGTTGATATGTTTTTGTATTTTTGTTCTAACTTCACAGACCCATGCACAGCAACAGTGTACAATATCAGATTGGGCAGCTTTGAAAGAATTTCTACTATGTAAAATAAGGCACAACTGTCAGACCACTTTTAGAATAACAGAAAGGGTAGTGGTCTTTATACCTGTTTATCCATCTGTAGTTGATAAATTACTCTTCTGAACTTTCAAATCTTTCTGTGTCACTCATTAACAGGCCCTCAGATATTAAGGCCAGGAGAGACCATTAGGTAATTTAATTTGCTTCTTGCATAGCATAAACTATATTATGTGACCAATTTATTTTGCTACTGAATATTTTAACATGTGATTTGATAAAACACTTATTTTAGAATGGAACCAAACTGACTCAAAGGTGTCAAAAATGCCCCACTTTCTCTCATAGTGTGCTGCAATGACCAGTCACCCTCCCTGCTAAAAAGAAATGGTTTCTATCTCATAAAGGTTTTTGAGCATCATAAGAAAGCTATCACATCTCCTGCATGTATTTGGACTTTGTCTCACCTTACTTGGGAAAAGCTTAATTAATATTCCAAAAATGTGGAATGTTTTTTCCAGCCTTTTATTTGTGAATAATATTTTAAAAGTCAGTGCACTTGGCAACATCTTTCAGGGTGCTAGGTGGACCTCCTTTGCATTATCTAGAGAAAACCTTTCATCAGGCATAGTTCTATCACTGATATGAGGGCTTTTCTATATTACTTTCAGCTGATATCTCTCTAGCCTGCCTTACCTCTTCTAAACTGTAAAATATGAGGCTATGCAAAGCATAGATTGTTTATACCTGTTTCTGGTTTACTTATCTTTCAGTACATCCCCTATCACTATCTGTAAGGGAAAAAATTCTGACTGGAA
This sequence comes from Aviceda cuculoides, assembly GCA_035590195.1. Taxonomy (NCBI): domain Eukaryota; kingdom Metazoa; phylum Chordata; class Aves; order Accipitriformes; family Accipitridae; genus Aviceda; species Aviceda cuculoides. Next base: position 5,713,284 of record JAVJGG010000048.1, read on the forward strand.
GATGAAACACTCATCTAAATTGCAATGGTGGTATGAAAATAATTATTGTTTGAGGTTTCTGGCACTACATAATGCAGCTTTACAGTGAAAGGGAGCTTCGCCTTCCTGTTTGATGGACGTGTCCCCTCTGCAGTAGTAGAACTACATCACTTCAAACGTGCTAGGCAGCCAGGGACAGACTCCTGACAGGCATTTTCTTCTGCAGCTGCAGAGAAATCAACCAGTAGAATCGCTACAACAAGATGAATTGCAGTTTGTGTTAGCTGCAATTTACATTGCTTTATAGGCAGTTCTTTTCCCACTCAATATTATGGGTTTGTTTTTAAATTTTCTTTGGAAAGCAAAGTTGAGTTCATATCTCTATATCACAGGTTTGATTTTGTTGAGTTCATCCATTAGGAAATGAAAGTATGTTAGGGTTTACCTTTGAATCTGTAACATTTTATATAATGTAGAAAAGCAAGTGCAAATTAACATCTATACATTTTTATTGTCTTCATCTGTGGTATTAATAAACTCATACTTTCTAATAAGTTTTTTTGTATTTTATTCCAGCGGCATCATTCCCCTGGCTCATGTATTCCCAAATAAATGTCACTTCTTGCTGAAACACCTGATACTGAGAAGAGATGTTCACACTGTTATGTTGCTGTTAGCCTGAAAAGATGCTTATCACAGCTGACACTGTTTTTTCTCCTTGTTAGGAGTTTACAGATTTTCTTCTTCCCAGAACCTTTTACTGATATTCGTTTAAAATAAATTTACATTGGTTTCAGATGGTTGCAACTCAGTCTAGATCACTGGAGTAACTAGATCACTTTAGCAATGGATTTAATTGTTCAAGTTAAATGCCAAAGCTAGAGACAGAAAATGTAGTTTCTCCTTTGTGCCATATGTAGGATGATAATATACTGATGACTGTGAAAAAGTTTTGTGTGGGGAAAAAAAAAAAATACTTAAACTAAGTAAACTGCTGTAATTTTTCATACTTTTTCAAACAAAGTAAAAGTAATAGTTCCTGCTGCGTAAATGCTACAGCATAAACTATCTGGATCAGCTTGGACCAAATGGTATGTTTGGCTCCTGAGATGGACAAAAACAACAAATTGTTTTCTTGTTCTTGGCTTTGAAAAGAAAATCACTATAAGAAAAACAAAACAAAATAAAACCTGACCAAAGACAAATTACAAGTGAAAATAGATGCACAGGGATTTTTACACCCACCTGCAGGTATTCCATCATGAGAAAGACTGGAACTTCCTGAGTGTGTTACCCTCTGCAAACTCTTCACTCAACTTAAGGAAAAACTGCACCAATAGTAAAATTTGTTCAACTCTCTTTTAGTAGTAAATGTCACCAGTAAAACAGTAGGCAAATTAACAGCTAGCTGACAGCTTGTTACAAACAAGCACAATGATTTGGATATGAGGTTACAAAACCAAAAACAAATCTCTGCATGTGATCTATTTCCTTCCCTCTGTCCCTTCTGCCTGCCTGCCTTCATACTTTCTTCTCCATTTAAGCAAAATGTTTCTGAGTTTCAATAAATAATAATGTGCTTAATGGCTTATTTAAATCAGAGTCTTTGCAAACTCATATATTCCTAACACAAATGCTAACATGCTTCGTGTCAGCATTTGATAGATGTAGACAAAGAGCAAATGATAGTAGGTGTGCTCTCAGCAGGGGCTGAAATGGCAGAATCGGCAGTAAAGACATTTTACAGAGATTTTTGAATTATTATTGCCATACTCCCACTCCCCCTCCAAGAATGCCCAAGAAACAAAAAGCTGCTTAGAACATTGTACATAGGCAGAGTACCCAAGCAGCAGAAACCTAGCCAAAACATTTGCATTATTATTATTTACTAATTTTTTAGGCCCTTTTATTTCATCCACTTTCCATCTAGATTGCATAAGACAGTTATGAAAATGCAGAGAATTTTACTAATGCCCAGAAAATATTTCAGGCTTTGGAATAGGATTTTGTTTTGTCTTATCCAGTTACACTTTGCACCTGCTCAATGTTTTTTAGGATTCTGGGCACATTCGTCTTCTCCTGAAACTAGCTCATTTATTAACTCACTGACTTCAGTTCCAGATGCTGAAGCTAGATGGATTTAGAGTATCCACTCACTTCTGTTCCATGATCGATCTGTTCATCATTATACTAGATGGAATTGGATGAAGTTTGGAAGGTAAATAAGCACTTCACTTATATGATTAATTTGTATATAGTTCTGCCTAATATATAACATGTAGCTAATTCATATACAGTTCTGCCTTTTATATAGTAAGTTCACATATATTAGGCAAAATACACAAATATTTCTCCATCCCTAAGAGACTTACTCACTTTCAGTAACTTGCTTCCAAAAGCTGTTACAATCACCAAAGAAAACTAATACACATTTTCTGAGAAAACGTAACAACAGTATTTCATATGCTTTGTGTGTGGTACCTGCAGTTGTGTGAGCGTATGGGTACACAGCAAATCACAAGAATAATATATTTGAAAGTGAGTTCGGTTTCCCACAATGAACTGAAGTTTGCTGACTTACTATGCTTCCTGTGTTTAGCATTATCTGATTTGGTTTAGTGAGAAGGTTTGAGAAGGGAAAATGCCCTGAATTCCAATGAAAAACTACATTGCTTTGCCTCAGAGATGGCCTGGTTCAACTTCATACGTTTATATAAGTGGTTCTACTGATAATCTTCTTTCTGTCTTTGGGCTTTGGTGATTAATTCTTCTTATTCTTGGATGCATAAATAAAAAAACTTACCAGAATAGCTGAAATCTTGTACTATTTTTGCAGAGTGTGGGTCAAAGTGAGTTATTTGAAAAGTATGTTGTTATATCAGAGAAGACACTTCAAAAAGAATCCATCCTTTCTCTGGTTATTAATTCACAACCAGATTTGTCCTGAATTTTCTTTCTTTCAAAGATCTTGTCTATTTTAAACACAAATTCACTAGCACATTCTAAAAAATTTACATGGTATTAAATCCTATGAAGAGTGGATAGCTTTCCTCAGAAAATCAAAATGCCTTATACAGAGTTGTATCAGAGTCACCTCAAAATACTTCTGTAATTATTTTTGTTTCAAAAATATTCTACGACTTTTCTTCTTCATCCAGATATTGTGCAGTGATTTACCAGAGGAGAACAGTATGTGACAACAGTAAGAGTTTGTGCTGAGTGCTACATTTCTTAATACTCTTAGCAGTCTCAAACAGGATTCTGCAAGTAGTATATGTGTACGCAAAAAGAAAAAAAAAAAAAAAAGAACCCTCAATAAATTTAAAGCTATTAAATCAGGCAAAAATACATTTACAAAGAACTGGAGCCAGTGGGTTGGCTCTTTTTATATGAGATGTCTGAATTATGTTGACAATCTAATAATGTGCCTGACTAGCTAAAGGCTGATACAGGCCTGCAGGAGCCGGTAATGTTGCTGTAACATCTTATAACATTAAGGACATCATGGAGATAAATGAGACTAATGTAGTCTGAAAGAGAACATCTCCCTTGGTTTAAAAAATAAGTTAACTATAAAAATAAATATTGTGCATTTACTATTTATATCTAGAATCTTGTATGCAATTTATACATATTGCTCTGTGCAAGTTATTGAGCTGAATAGTATAGTAGAAGATTCCTGTCTCTTTTCAAAGCAAAAAATATAATTAGCAGAGGTGGAAAACACCAGTTTCTCTTGTTATCCGACCATAGCTATTACTTTAAGCAAAATCATAACAGTGACATTATATGGCAGAAGTAATGAAGTGTAGGTGGAAAATCAGCTGAATTGACATGCAAAATGAGACACTTCAGGACTGTCTGTGCTTGTAAATGAAACTCAGTCAAAATATTGCTCTATGTGGAATCTCAGAAAGCAATAGAAAAACTTATTTTATCCAATTTTGAGCTGTAACATTTATTAAACTAGAATGATTATTATTAAGTGTTGTCATTTCTTTTTCTATTTTTTTTTTCTTTTTCTCAGCTCTAAAGGAGTTTAATTCCAGGAAAATATTTGTTATAAATAACTCACAGACTTATTTATGGCACAGCAATTTATTTTTTTTATTTTATTTCCAAGCAACAAATTGTAACTTACAGTTTGTCAGGATTCTGGATAAATGTTGTTAGGAAGTAGCTAATAAGATAGAGATTATTTACATTGTGTCAGTTATTCCTTTAAATACAATTATAAATATAATACCACACATCACATGATTTATATTTGTTTTCAGAATCTCATGCCAACTATTATGCTTCGTTAGCAGAAGTAACAGGAAGGAAAAAAATAAATATAGAAGCAGAGCTCAATAATTTTCACCTGTTCAGGCAAAATGGTCCTGAACACAGCATCAGAGAATCACAGAAATGCTGAGGCTGGAAAGTACCTCCAGAGATTGTCCAGTTCAACTCTTCTGCTCTGAACAGCGTCAGCTACACCCAGCTGCTCAGGGCCATGTCCAGTTGGGTTTTGAATATCTCTTAGGGTGGAGACTCCATAACCTTTTTAGGTAACCTGCTCCAGTGTTTGACCACCCTCACAGTGAAAAAGGTTGGGTTTCATTTGGGTTTTTTTTCTTATGTTTTAACAGAATTTTGTGTATTCAAGTTTGCGTCCACTATCTCTTGTCCTGTAACTGAATAGCAAAAAGAAGAGTCTGGCCCTATCTTCTTTACTCACTGTAAATTCCAGTGATAACATGCCTGCTCTCATATTTATATTCCTCATATTTCAGTGGGAACCAGGCTGGAACACAAAGATGGATCAGGAAAACAGGGGAAAAAAAATAGTAGCTTAATTATTCAGATTAAAAATAAATAATAGTGAGAGTCATATACTGCCTGAAGATAACCAACCTCTCCTTTCCTTATTAGCTTTTTTTCCCTTCAACATCTTTGGAAATGGGAGGGGGTAAGGAAGAAAAAACTCTTATGGTTCCTGTTGCTTTAATTCCTGTTGCATATTGTACTGTTTCAATAGCTGTCCCAATGAAGGCAAGAGCCCCAATGTGACAAGTCAGCTTCCTACTACCTGATGTTGCACCATAAATAATTTCCACTGGGTACATTAGTACACAAATTACATTGGAATTGCTTGCATGTGTATGTATATGTAATTACTTACATGTACAGTAGTAGAGTCAGTATGGTACTCAAGAGGTGCTTATATTTGCTGTTCTTGCAAAAACTACAGAATCATTGGGCTGAAATGAAGGCTAAGAAAAAGAATAATGAGACAAGTAGGACCGAGAAGGTGATTATTCCTGATGAAGCTTGTAGTTGGGTTACACATAATTTTTATTGCTATAGAAGGAAGTTGAAAACAAAAAAAAATGGCATAACACATATATAAAGAATGGTCAGTGGAGACCAAAAATGGCAAAACTGTACAAATCCTATCAGTTTGACAGGGAAGTATAGTAGGATGTAGTATTGACTATTCAGCTAGGGAGAAAGGAACTGCATACTGTTTTACTGACATGTCCCTAAAATCAGCTGGTTTTTAGCAGCCTGAAAAAAAGAGATAAAAGAATATTTCATTGTATCCAAAAGAAAATAGCAATGCAGTTTTCTTGCCTGTATGGAAGAGATAAAGAAGGTTATCATATCCTCCTTCCCATACTTGAGCCAGATTGTGTATCTTGTTCTAGGACTGGACAATGTAAAGGCACTCATTCTGTGATGAAGTAATATACCCAAGTTATAGCCTGTTCTAAGATATAAACCCATAGTAGAGGTTCTTGTTACTGGTTTCAAATACATGACCTTGAATTTTATACTACTGATCTTTCACCCCATCTTTTTTATCTTTTAAATAATTTCTCTTTAGCATTTGTCCCAAAATATGTATCACCAACTAAATTCATTGGCACACATATTTTATGCATCTGGCTCACTGGCTAAAATATTTAAAAAGCTCTAGTTTAACACAGATTGCTGGGAAACTCTGTTTGTAATCTTTCTACCACTTGGTTATTTCCTTTTCCAGTGCATCCCAGAAACACTGAAATTTCTTCTTTAAGCAGTTTCCCATCCTTTCTCTAATGTCTCCACTAAATCACAGCTTCTGCAACTTCACTTCCTGTGTGACACCTTCTTCTTTGAATCTATGCAAATTTGGAGATTAAATTTGCCTGCTATCACATTCAGCACTATTTTTATTTGCAGCATTTCTTCTGCAATATATATCTTTAGAAGCTAAAGTATACCATAATAAGGAGGGCTCTCAGGGCTATTAGTATTTCTCGTAATATTTCAGTTTTCTGTCACAAATAGGGGTTTATAGAATATTTCTACAACTATACTTCTTTAATATCCTTCCCTAAAGAGATTTAAAACTGCCTTCTGTTTTATTCATGCTGTGTGTTTGGGTGTTATTAATGCTTAATATGTCATAGGATCCTACTACTTTTACCTTCACTTCTGTCTTCCCTGAACAGGATATATGTATTGCTATTCTATTTCATTCCTGTTGTGTTGTTTTGGTTTTGGTTTGGTTTGTTTGGGTTTTTTTGTTTTTGTTTTGTTTTTTTCCATTCATCTGTTATCCTCTAAAATGTCTGGGTGTGATATTTACAACTAGTAATTCAGATGTCAACATTTTGTAGGCTTGGGACACAGACAGAAGAGAGAATTTAGCTGCTGTTCCCTTTACCCAAGTGACTAAGACCTTAAATCACTGAAGTCTTAAATGCCCTGCCCACACCTCCCTCTTTACCTGTCCTCAAAGCCTGACTAGTTGACAACTTTGAATGGATCTTACAAGTCTTTGGTAAAGTGCTGTGTTCTGGTAAATATATCAGACCAACTGCTTTATAGGATTACTGGGCAGCTCCCTGGAAGGTGAGGGGTATATTTGTAGATTTTTCCATAAGTTTAACTCAGTGAACAAGAATGTGACTACAGATAGAGAGTAACATGTCTTTCAATTCACTTTATTACTTTTTTCCATAGACTTCAAAGTTCATAGCAGCAAAATGGATTTGCACACCTTGACAAAAATCGCACAGTATGTGCCCTTATCAAAACCTAAATCCTAAAGAAAATTGAGTTGTTACACAGTATCTCTAAGCAGAACAGTTTCCAAACACACAGTTTAAGGAGGATGCCAATTTTAGTCCCACTATTACATTAGTTTCAAATGTACATAATGCCAGCTTGTATCTTGCCTGTCTACAATCAGTTAGGTTCCTTCCCTGTACACAAAATAAAATTAAAGTTGCTTTGGTTGAGGGTTATTATGATAAAGAAAAACCTATTCTTACCATTATTATGTTGCTAAAATGATTTTGATATTGTTAGTAGTGACACAGTGTGCCAAAAGAAAGTACACCGTAGTGTACTTCAGAAAAGAAACTAGGCCTACATTTTTTTCTTGAGTATTTGGGGCTTTTATTTCACATACAGATACCATGATAGAAATCAATGCCTAACCAGACAGTATTTCCTATCTGTGAAATGAGAAGTTATCAGTGAAGTTATGTTCACTTTACAGCAACAATCTTAGGACAACATGTCTCCAGAATGAGTCTAAGTTAGTTAGGGGTGTCAAGGGTAAGAATAAAGCAAAACTTTGGAGGAAAAATACGAAAAGATACCAATGAATCCATTATTTTGAAAAAATACTAAGCTATTTCTAAGACTTTCTTCTTTGGCTGGTGTTGGAAGTCTCAGGAGGACAGCTATGGCTCACCCACTTGGTTCCAATTTGTTACTTGCATCAGCTTGTAGAACTTTGCCCATGGCATTGTTTACTGGACAACTGATGTAGTTCTCCTTCCACAGCTCAGGCTTCCCTCCGTCATCTTCTGTAATTCTGAAACAACAGGTACAGAAGCAGACACCAATATCTTGTATCAGCAAAGGAATTCCATGAGTACTTGGTGACTCCCCAGAGGGTATTTTTTGTGACTTTTTCCCTGTAAGATCCATCAAAAATTAATCCTTGGGACTGGAGGGTTGCTTGTTTGCGTTCTTTGGCTGGTTTATTGGTTTTGGTTTGGGTTTGGGGGGGTTATTTGACAGGGTATACTTTCATTTTCTTGAAGTTTGGGGGGTGGGGTGTAAGATTAACAACCAACCGCCTAATTAAAAAGACACACCATATATTCAGGCTTTCTTGTATATTCTCTTGTACATTGATAAAACTTACATTATAGATTTCTTAACTGATAATTACAATATGGTCAGGTGCAGATCCAGAGACCTTAAAATCTTCCTATTTCAATGTTCCTTTCCCACCCCGCACCCCAGGCTGGCACTAAGCCTTCAGAAGCATCCAGACATGAGTTGCAGGGATTTGCACAGACTTCAGGACCCTGAAACCAGAAACATTGTAGACTTGCAGTTGTTCTGTGTAAACTAGATAAAACTGGCTGCAAACAAGAAAACGTTTTGATGAAGCAACAGCTCACATAGGAAGATTTTATTCCATTGCTGTTCTGCATGCTGAAACCAAATCCTGGGGTATAAAACCATCAGAGTATCAATGAACATTGAAGTTGAGGGATTTCTGCCAATGCATACCAGCCTAGGATCTGGCCTAAAATGCAGTTATACCTGTTTGTCCGTTTAATGCCACATTTGGATGATGTTATCCTTGAAATAAGGGCTGTTTAACTTGTTTTAATCTGCATGTATCGTTTTTCTACAAATTATTTGGTAAACAACATTGAGGTAAAATATCTGAAGTCAGATGGACTGAATATATTTGCCTTACCAAAATTTGCACACTGTTGATATATGTCCCCAAAAGATACCTACCTGCTGACACTAGAATGTTGTAGGTGCAAGGCCAACTTGTTTCCTTTTTTAAAGACTAAATCATGCAGATGTTGTGTTTGATGGGGCAGGATGTGTGCTGGCATTGGAATCGTGGTCTGCTGGTCTTGTTCTGATTCTGCCTGCCTACAAAATCAACACTTTTCTTTAAGCTGGCTCTCTAAGGATGCACAGGATATTACAGACTTCTTAGCTTCTCCAATTTCCATAGCAGTAGCACTGTGAAATCCCACACAAGCCAGAACTGTTGTGCTGGTAGAAGCTACACAAACAAACCTCTCAGTAAGGCTGATCCTTTTTTCCATACAGCTGAAGGGAAGCCAAATGGCAACACACAGAATGGCAGCACTCATCTGTAAGTGGCAAAAGAAAGGTGAAGCATGATTAAAGGAAACATGTTTAACAACAGATTCCTTCTGCCACCTTCCTACTCCTGCAAGCCATTAGGGTTTTGCAGGCACTGTGGCAGAGGTAGCAAACTGGTTAATCCGTAGTATTTGCATCTGGTGTCTGAGCAGAGCAGTTTTCCTTGAGAACAGTTTTTCAATTTCTTCACTAGTCACTTAGCTGAGATCCAGGCTGAACTGACAGCTCTCTTCTTAGCAGAGTCATCCCTGGAGGGACAAGCGTGGCTGTTCTTTTCTTGAGTTTTTGGTGATGTTGGAGGTAATGGAGGTATTCAGACTATGGCATGGAAGGCAGAGATAGGGCTTACTTCCGTAGGAGAGGCCATCTGAGTGCCAGCATACCCACTTCTGAGCATTTTTAACAATATTGAAGCTTTTCTAAACCAAACCAAACCAAACCAAACCAAAAAAACAAACCAAACAATCCACTTACTACCTTTATTTTTCTCCTATGCACTGTTCTGGAAGAGAGGGGGAGAGACCCTTCTGAGGACAGAGAGGGAAACAGTTAATAACTGATGGTTTATAAGGAAAAATATAAGTAATCTCGGGGGGAGGAGGTGAAAAGGGCAAGGCAGAGTGGGTAAATCTCCAAGACTTTGTCGCAGAGCTCCTCTGTACTGCTACTATAATTTGCTACTCCTGCTGAGGTGCAACCGGAGGTAAAAGTTGCTTTTTGATCAGCTAATTGGGTTCAGAGAAAACCCGGTCATGAACATACAATTATTTCTTGTGGTTTTGTCTCCCTACATCCCTTGAGAAAAAGCATCTGGCTTAAATGTGCCATTATAGACGAACCGTACATTTCAAATGCCCCCCTGGTGCTGCTGCTGCTGCAGCTGCTGGATCTTCCTGACCACCAGCAAACAGGCAGTGTTTCCTCTTGGAGGGTGCAGAGCACCAGTGGGAGGTCTTTACAACTGTGTAGATTAAAAAGAGGATGTAGATTAAACCCAGTGAGGGTTCAAGCTGAGCAGAAGTGACTCCCGTCACCCTGTGCTGAAGCTGCAAAGATTGCTCCTCAGACCATGCTGGCTGCTCTCTGTCTTTCAGACCCTGGGAGATGCAGCTTTTACAAGGACCTGCAATTATCTTTTGGGGACTGGTGTGAGCATCCAAATATAGGCATCTGAAAGTGCTGAGTTCATATGTGATCCTTCCATGGTCAAGTCTGGCTCTGTCATTAAGGTTCTTCCTTAAAATATGTAAGACCTTTTCTTTCCTAGCGACACAGTGGCTTAAAAACCATTAATGGCTTTACTCTTTTTATGCCTTTAGCAGTTTTTAAAACAAAACTGAGAAGTCTTACATTAATATTTTGAATGGTCAAAGTGCATTAGCCCAGACCAATTTTGTTTATTGATTTGCACACAAATATGTTAACAGTAAAAAGAATCCCAAGGAGAATATCTATCCTTTAATGGATACAGAAGGGAACGTTGCCACCAGAGATGAGGAAAAGGCTGAGGTACTTAATGCCTTCTTTGCCCCAGTCTTTAATAGGGAGACCAGTTATCCTCGGTGTACTCTGCCCACTGAGCTGGATGGTGAGGATGAAGAGCAGATTATAGCCCCTTTAATCCAAGAGGAAGTAGTTAGGGACATACTATGCCATCTGGACACTCACAAATATATGGGACCCAATAGGATCTATCCCAGAGTACTGAGGGAACTGCTGGAGGTCCTTGCCAAACCACTCTCCATCATCTATCAGCGATCCTGGTCAATGGGGGAGGCCCCAGAGGACTGGAGGCTTGCCAATGTGACTCCCATTTACAAGAAGGGTCAGTGGGAGGATCTGGGGAACTACAGGCCTGTCAGCCTCACCTCGGTACCGGGGAAAATTATGGAACAATTTGTCTTGGGAGCACTCACAAGGCAAGTCCAGGACAACCAGGGGATCAGGCCCAGTCAGCATGGCTATATGAAAGACAGGTCCTGCTTGACCAACATGATCTCCTTCCATGACCAGGTGACCTACCTACTGGGTGAGGGGAAGGCAGTGGATATAATCTACCTTGACTTCAGCAAGGCTCTTGACACTGTCTCTCATGACATACTCCTTGAGAAGCTGGTATCTTGTGGCTCAGACAAGTGTACTCTTCGCTGGGTGAAAAACTGGCTGGCTGGCTGAGCCCAGAGGGTTGTGGTGAATGGGGTGAAATCCAGTTGGCGACGGGTCGCAAGTGGTGTTCCCCAGGGCTCTGTGCTGGGCCCCGTTCTGTTTAATATCTTTACCGATGATTTGGATGACGGGATTGAGTGCACCCTCAGCAAGTTTGCAGATGACACCAAGTTGGGAGACAGGGTGAATCTGCTTGAGGGTAGGGAGGCTCTGCAGAGGGATCTGGACAGGCTGGATCAATGGGCTGAGGCAATTGTATGAAGTTCAGCAAGGCCAATTGCCGGGTCCTGCACTTTGGTCACAGCAACCCCATGCAGCGCTACAGGCTTGGGGAAGAGTGGCTGGAAAGCTGCCTGGCAGAGAAGGACCTGGGGGTGCTGGTT
>JAVJGG010000048.1:5727973-5739913 GCA_035590195.1 Aviceda cuculoides
TATTAAACTGTTCTTAACTCAACCCACGAGTTTTACTTCTTTTCCTGATTTTCTCCCCCATCCCACTGGGGCAAGGGGGGGGAGTGAGTGAGCGGCTGCGTGGTGCTTAGTTGCTGGCTGGGGTTAAACCACGACACTGACCTTGGTGTCTGCAGGTTTGTTTCTCTTAGATGTTCCCACTCTCTCTCTGGCTGCTGTTTCTGTCTGTCCCAGGAACTTTTTCTTCCTTCTTAAAAATGTTATCACAGAGGTGTTAGCACTAACACTGATTGGCTTAGCCTTGGTCGGTAGCAGGTCCAACTTAGAGCTGGCTGGTATTGGCTCTGTTGAACACAGGGGAAGCTTCCAGCAGCTTCTACAGAAGCCACCCCTGTAACCCCCCCTGCTACCAAAACCTTGCCACACAAAGCCAATACAGAAGGGCTGTATGTCCCTTTTTTTCTAGGAAGGAACAAGATTGTTGTTGCGAACTAAAGAACACTGAGTCCAGAATGATTTACAAACTGCAAAATTCTTACTTCTCAATCTACTATGAAACTACCTTCTCTGAAAACTGAGCACTAAAAGCAATATCACTTGTAATGACAGATTTCATGAAATCAAAAGAATATGGGGAAGAAAAAAATTCACATTCACTCCACACACTTCTAGGATGATGCCCTAAAAATAGTGCAAGTGATAGCAAAGGATTAATTATCTGCTCACCAGTGTGCTTTAGCATCCCCTGGTAAAAATGCATTTTATTGGGTAATTGCATTCTGTTCATTTCTTCAGGCTGGGACCTATAATAAGTAAATGGTCAGGCTGATCATTGATTTTCCCTTTTGCACCACTTCCCGCACCATTCCTTTTCCTCCCTGCATCTCTATGTTGACGAAGCCTTCTATCTTCATTTCAGTGATGAAAAAAAGGAATCCCTTTGTGTTTGCTTTTTACTAAAACCTTTGATATTCTATTGAGAAAAGAATGGATGGATAAATGCGTGTCATGTCTATACAGTAGCTGTTATTTAATTGTCCAACTTCAAAAAATTTATTGAACAGAATTTGCATTTGGAGGCCACTCATTTCTAATGTATTTGTACAGTGAAACAGATATCTCCTAAACTATGTTATCAGTCAGTCTTATGGCAGCTACTTACTTAATCATTATTTATTCTTTCTATTGTGTGTCAAGAATGTTCTAATTTTATTTTACAATTAATCACTTCAGGTGGACGTAGAGAGTAATAGTTCTTAAGACCCTAACTGAAAACATGACCAAAAGCAATGCAGAACAGCAATGTTGCCATATTTTTGAAAGGATCTTAGGGTTAAGTTAAAAAAAAACCAAACAAACAAAAAAACCTTACAATGATAGCTGACTGAGTTTTCCAGACCAATGAAATTATTAATGCAACATGTTGGTGCATGAAAAAAAAAAAAAATAGTATGACAGATAATTCAGTAACAAAATATGTGTTAATATATACCACTGTATTCATAAATTTTAATAGAACTATTTATCACAGCAAGAGCTGTTGAGGAATTCTGTAGGCTTTCTGCCACTGTGGTAAGATGAATGATGAATCTGATGCAATGCAGGGTTTTTTAATAATTTATTGGGTCATGAGTTATGGTTTTATTCAATTGAAAATTATTAGATGGGTTTGCCCCAGGCAGTGAGCATGGTATATGAAAAAGGAAAATAGATTAAGCAAACACTCGATGAGTTTAATCATTTCAAACAGGGCAGTGGATAAAGGCACTGACAGAATTGTCATTAATTCAGCAGACATTTTTACCTCCACACAACATAATCACAAGATGGGAGTTGTCAGTGAAGCCCTGAAAGTGTAATGTTCATAATGAATAGTCTGCATAATCTATTATTTTCATACAAATGATTTATTTTCTCCATGAAAAAGGACAAGGGATGGAACAGAGGGTAGAAGGTCTCTTTCAAGAATGGTGGCACAAAAATATTTTTCTTCATTCCAAATTCTGATATCTATTTCTGATTAAACAGTGCCATTCAACATAATGATACCTGATAGTGATCTTCCCTGATAGAAAATGGAATGAATCACCACTGCTGCACTTGGTCTACATTCTGATGATGCCTTCACCACAAAGACTATTCATCGAATTTTTATCAAGAACTACTATCACTGGCATCCCACTCAAAGCTCTACCTGTAAGATGCAGCCAAATCCATTTTGCTATAACAAATATTAAGCTTCTTTCAGAACAGAGAGAGGATCTGAACTATAGTAGAATAAGCTGTATTCCTTCTATGCTACTCACATAAAATTATGATCTTTCATAGAAAATAAGTGTAGGCAGAGGTCAAGGTGGTACGTCTTTTATGTTAAAAGATTGATCTTGACATCTACAAACAATTTAGGAACTCCCTATAAATAGCTACTAAATCATGAAGTTAGCTGGCAAACTCTCTGTTTACTAACACAATACTTAAAATATAGAAACTCTTCACTTTCTTTAAGTCTTATTCTCACATAATATATATAAATTTTTTTTTTTTTTTAGCTAATGATTATAGAGGACTACAGCCTAAAGTCATGAAGCAATCCAGTTCTGCACAGAATTGAAAGCCATTTCTATTTATTATTGCTGTTATGAAAAAAACCAAAAATAAAACAAAAAAACCCCAAAACAAAACCCCCAGAAAATAGTCAGAGCAAGAACCTTTAGAGTGTGAGACAGTAGTCTAGTCATAATTCACACTTGCTTCAACATTACACTAACAATTCCATAAAAAAACAGCATTGCCAAGATTGCAAATTCGATCACAGACATGTTTGGAAGAAAGAATGAAAGAAAACAAAATCTGGAAGAAAGAAATGAAGACTGTCCTCTTCCACATGTGCAATTTCAGTTCCACATTCTAAGGAGGTAGAAGTTGGTGTAGCTTCATCACAGGTGCTGAAGAGCCATAAAGCTTTATAACACTTGAACAGCTGGTCAAAAATCTTTGTTCTCAGAAACCATTTCTATAGGGTCCCTACTGTATTTAAGATGAATATTTATGTGTTCAGTGGCTACAGAGTATACAGCTTTTCAGTAGTGTATGAATCTACCGGACATCATCTTTTCTATTCTACAGGTATGAATTTCCAGGTGAACATATTGATGTCAATATCAGCATGTGTGAACTTATAACTTTGAGTACATGGATTTATTTTGATTGTTCATTTACGTGCATGCCACTGGACTTTCTACAGAACTGCTTTTTCACCAGTGGGTGAAACAGCATGGGTGTCTCCAGTATATAATTTTCTTTTCTCTTGATGGTTTTCCCTGTCCTAGAAATGCTGAGCATTGTCATCAATTTCATTTGTAGCTATAACTGTTCAACACTTAATAAATAATAATTTTAAAAAGTATACTTCTGAAACTGCTTTTCTAGAAAGAAGAAAACACAGTTCATGAAACAACAGTTTGCTTTTCACAACTTCTCTGGGGTTACATAGGGAATGTTTAATGGAGCCAAAGTTAATACTGAATTCTTCCAGGCACTACTTAACTGCAAATTACCATATATTTTTTCTCAATTTCTTCTGGGAACTTCCAACAGCTTTGCTAATACATCATTTTATGTACAAGTCTGACATTACCTGGATAGTTCTTCATTCTATGTGTTTTAACACAGCATCCAGACTACCTGAGTAGGTCATGGAAGTAGAAATACCATAGATCAGGATGTAGGAACTGGATCACACCTTTGACAGGCGAAAAAAGGTGGATCCTTTGTGTGGCCAGAAAAATATACTTAATTTTCTTTTGAAGAGTGATGAACTTCCAATCCCAGCTATGTACTTTGTTCTTAAGTGAAGAGGAACAGGAAGTTGTTATTAGGTCATCCTGGATTAATCTTTATGTATGTTAGGTATTCTGCAGATGAGCAGCAGTTATGACCATTTTAATACATACTTTTCCCATGAGAAATGTTCATAGCTTATAAGGGTAGGAATATATTTGCTTTCAGATTTTGCTTTATTGATTGTTTTAATTTGTCTCTTTTTTTTCAGAATGGTCAAAGAAATGTTAAATTATCAACTACTCATCTTGCCCTCCCATCAGACTAGATGGTAGCTTAGACAGATCTATGATACAGTGTTCGAGCCTCTTCGAGTCTTTGAAATGCAGTCTGCCTTTCTGAAGTGTTGTAATAAAAATGGCAAGGAATTTGCTGGCAGAGGATAACTGAGTCACAGGAAAAGACAATGTCACTGTGTTATCCAGTAAGAATGGATGTAAGGTTTCCATACTCTCAACCTCATAATTGTTAATGAACATTTCAAGAGCATGTTAGCTACTTAATGATTCTATAAACCACATCTTACATCCCACATCAACAACAGTTGCTGCAAAAGCATGTAGGTATTGAGGAAGGGACCATACCTGCCATAATGACAAAAAAACAGTATTTGTCTAAGTTAAAGGAGCTCTGGAGAAAGACGTATACTTTTAACCTGCTGGAGAGGAAACCATAGCAACAATGACAACAGCAACAACAATAATG
Source organism: Aviceda cuculoides (assembly GCA_035590195.1). NCBI lineage: Eukaryota > Metazoa > Chordata > Aves > Accipitriformes > Accipitridae > Aviceda > Aviceda cuculoides. The sequence continues at coordinate 5,732,498 of JAVJGG010000048.1, forward strand.
GTAATAACAGCAATGATTATATGCAAGTTTTTTTGAGAACTTAAAACTTTTCTTATTTTTTCTCCTTGTTGTGTTTCCTTTACTGCTTTTATTTTCCTTTAAAAGAGTGTTTCCAGAATAACACTTTCATATCGGTATAAATTTCTTCTCATTTTTTTCAATATTTGATAATATTTTAATTTCATATGAGACTGTGTAAATGTTAGTCTTCATTCTGTTATCTTTTTGTGTGCGTATGTTATTTTAAATCTACTTTTTTGCGGTAAAGGAGGAGGGAGGGGAAAAATACAAAAATGCCCAGAGCTAGTAAGTGGGGGAATTAGGATAGAATGCAATGTGGCAACTTACGTTTGCTGCTGCTGTGTGTATAAAGTAAAATGGTCATTAGTGTTATTCAGTAAGGAGACTTGCATAAGATAATTAAATGAACCCTAAGGATGCCTGTCAAACTGTCATGTAGTCACAACCAAGGAAGCCACCAAGTAAAGCTGTCAGTCAGGGTCTGACATTCAGAAATCCTTCAAAAAGTGTTAAGCATTCAAAAGTCTGCTAGTAATAAACCTGGCAGCAGTAAGATAAGCTGGCCTGCCACAGCCTCAGGATTCTTTAGCAAATGACACTGCGATATGACTCAGTACCCTTACATTTGGAAGAATCTAGTTCATTTTTTTTATTTGTTCAAGGAAGAATCAAAGACATGCTTTACTCCTCCCTACAGCAAGCATGCTTATTTTCCAATTTGTAAATAAGCTAATGTTGGCTTTTGGTGAACTGCAGTACATATTGACCAGTCGGTGTAAATCAACTTGAGAGACATGTAGGCTGTGGTAATTTGTGTCAGATAAAGATTTATCTGACACTTTTTTTCTCCTCTTTTCTTTTCTGCACAAATAAATGTGATAATGCTATATGAGATAGCTTTGCCATTGGTGCTGGATGATTCATTTTAGCAAACCAAGTCCTCACTGGAATTAGGGTCACTTGTAGTAATTACCTTAAACAGAGAGCTAATAATGATCAGAAAATGGTCATTGCCTAATCTAGCATATTATCACTGTCATTTCTAAAGTGACTATTAACAATAGTATCTTTGTACCAACTGTGCAATTCAGAATCGTTAAATGCATTCAAAAAGCTACTGCTCCTGGCTCTTCTTAAAGTTATATACATCATCTAAATAGGGTTTGGTTTATATTTTTTTTTTCTTCTTCCACCTTTTACATCTTTTCTTCTTTCTTTTTCCTTCCTTCTTTTTCTCTTTGCTTTTTTCTTCCTTTTTTCCTTCTTCTTTCCTTCTTTTCCTTTTTTCTTCTCTTCCTTTTCTTTCCTTCTCTCTTTCCTTCTCTTCCTCCCTATCCATCTCTTTTTCTTTCTTTGTTCTCTATTCTTCTCCATATGTCTCTCCTTTCTTTTTTTTCCCCTTTCCATTTCCTTCTCTTGCCCTAGCTCTTCTTTTCCATTTGCTAAATTTATTAATTTGGCAAGGCTCTTAAATATGTTGCACATTATGCCCTGGGGGGAAAAAAGTTTCCAATTAGATAGTATTCCTTCTAATAATAAATTTAAAAGGAGGAGCTTGTAGGAGACAAAAGTCCTTTGGATATTTGAAGGAAGCCAAAGGTCAACCCATGCTAAGACACTTTGTCTCGGATGACTTTATAAATTTAAAAGATAACAGATCAGTGTCTAAGTCGGAATGAGGCACCTGACCTTTTTTTGTAGTCACTGAGAGAAAGTAGCATCTGTAGAGCTGCAGTCAACTCACCCTAATCAAATTGTCTAAATTAGGTCAAAAATAATCTCTGGAAGATGTCTCTTCCTTTCTACTGTGTATGAAAAAGCCTTGGATAAGTAGTATAGATTCAGCTGTCTATATATAATGTAGACATCTGAAGTTGGGTGATTTTAAACACACCTTTTGTGACTCCTTTGTGTTCAACGGGTTACAACAGAAATTAAATCCTCGTTCCTTTCTCATCCTTAGGCAGGCATTTCCTTACTCTATATGTAAAATTGCTGAAGTGATTTTCTTCAGTCTTAGCTTCTCATCATTTGGGATGTCTTTAACTTTGAGGTAGCCGTTGTTAAAGAAGCTGTATAATTTATTCAATCATTGTAATTTAATTAATGAAAATGTATAGCACCCTTTATATAAAACCCTTAACAGTCTCTGATTAGTAGATTTGTTCTTTCCTGCAGATAAGTGTACACATAGTAATTCAAGCATAAAAAACAGTTTGAAAATACTGATAGTCACAACTTTTAATAAATAGTTTGAGTTAATACTCATAGTCCTAAATTTATTGTGCCCTTCTTCAGAAATTCATGTTTGAGGGACCCAATTATTAAAGGTCACTTTTGAAAATTTGGACCCCGGTGATTGCCCAGGATGACAGCAGAACTGTGTCAAAGCAAAGGTTAGAATACAGATCTCTCAGCTACCAGAAAACAGGCATATTGATGCACAGGTTGCATAACACAAAGTTTATTTGATTTCAGGTCTTGCTAAGTGAACCTCTTAGAGGTGAGTTGCATCAGTAAACATATTCATATCACTGCATAGTGTCTGTAATTTTCTATGATATTTGCATAAATATTTCGTCCTAAACCCAAATATATCAGAGGTAAGGGTGAAGACCTTTATATGGCAGTTCTAACAAAATCTCAGTTAAATAGACTGGTGACGGGTGCATTTAATTCCTCTGTATTACTATGTAATTCAACAACATTTTGGGACTTGAAAGTGTGAAAGTGAACTAGCATTAGTAGTCAGTGTTTCCATCCATGATGTAGTGTTTACTGCTGAATTAGAAAAGCGGTCACAATCACTCCTGTCTTACTTTCTGAAAATACTTGGCCTTCTAACATCAATGTTTAGCATATCACCACTTGAAAAAGGTAGTAAATTATTTTCTGAAATTCTACATCTCATCTCCGCAGAAATTTGACTATTTCTATATCAGCAATATTTCAAGGTAAGCTGTTTGCATTCCTTTGCAATTAAAATGTGGGATTTAGTTCAAAGTGATCTCCCTAGGGGTTTTTAATGTCTATCATCACTCTAAATCCATGTTTCCTAGCCAGTAAGCAAGAACTGCATTGTTTTCTTGCTGAAATAATCACTTTTGGAGAATGAGATTTCAGTTTTTTGTAATCCTTTTAGCCTGTGGCTATTTTCCCTCAGTCATTACAACTCTAACTTAAGTTTACTTTGAGTAGTTATTTATGCACATGTATCTTTCTAGTCCAATCCATTTCCACACCATTTTTCACGAGGAGTCAAGCTTTGCTAGGAGAAAACAATGAAAAAGATGTTGCTTTAAGCACTGGTGAGTTTTCTATTACATCCCTCATTAAAATAGAATTAAAAAGAGATAACATTATAGGTATGTGTGCTGGTACATTCAAAGCCCTACCAATACATTTTTCAAACACTCAAACTGACAATCCTTGATTTCCTTAGCTGTCATTCATTTTTCTGAATTTTTAGGGTATGATAGTTCCTGACCTCTGCAGTCATCTTGTGTTAAATTAAATTAAATTAAATAATTAAATTTGAACATTACGGGAGAAGGCCTTGGTAAGCTCAAGGTATAAACTGGCTCTACAGAATGGTTATGAAGAAGCAAAAATCAACTACCTGAACAAATGCTGTGCTCTACTACAATATGATGATCTGATTGATAAGTTGTCTTTATATTTATAACCTGCCTTTTGGTCAAGAACCAAAAAATTAGAGCACTGAAATAAAAAAAAAACAACTCAAGTTTCTTTTAAGCTTGGATAATGAATTGACTTGAATTGTCACTTAGCCCCAAAATTCTCTGACATAAGCTCAGTTTCTTTGTTTAGTTTATGTGTGTCTGTGATGCTAACCAATAGCCTAAAATCTGATGGCTATGTTGTCCCCTGAGAAGGAGGAAGGGGACCCTGATGAGAACAGGATTTTACCCCACAGACGCTGAAGGGAGTTTGCCTCTAATCTCAACAGCTGCAGGACTGGGCTTTAGAATCAAGCTCCAAACTTGGAGAGGGCTTATAAACCCCAGAAAATATGTATGAAACAGTATTGTGCATAAACTGTTAGCCTTATTGTGGGAAACGTACATGAAACAATGAGGCTAATGAAACCAGAGAAACTGGCAAAGGCACTCAAAGTGGTGCAGCCTCAGCACTGGATTCAGAGCCAGCTTCAGGGATTTTTTTAAAATACTTAGGCTAATGTAATATCTCACGCTTCATTGTTCCAAACAAATGGCAATTTTTTTTTGCCAATGGCAATTCAGTATTTTTGCAAGCATGTTTATTTTTCCCAGGTAAAGGCAGCACATTAAGTATTTAGATCAAAATAATTCTGTGCTTTGTCCCTACTCATTCAAACTAAAGGCAGCAGTAATAACAGACATTAAAAGAGGATATGCTTTGTGTTTTTTTCATTAAAATTTCCATTAAAATCCACTTCTCTCTCTTTTTTTTCCTTTTATCACAATTCCTTGTCTACGTATTTCTTCTCTTTCCCTCACTTTGCATTTTTTTGCATGTTTCTTTCATCAGACTCCCTCCACGCTCCCCCAACTTGCTCTATCTCCTCTCTCTCTCATCGTCTCTGTCTTTTCTTGGAATCTCTCTCTGCATATAGCAAATGAGTTCATTTTCTCCTAGTCTGAACCAAGCTAAAACCCTGGTATGTCACAGAGTAGAATGCAGCCTCCTGCACTGAGAAAATGACAAACTAAAAACTTTGAAGGTAGGAGAGTAAAAGAGGCCTTTATGTCATTATTTAGGAAGCTACATAGGTGACTCCATTTCAGAAGATTCTGCATGACTGCAACAGGCTTTCAGCTCTGTGCCTATATGCTCAGTTTGCTAGAAAATTAAGCCATGCTTTTAGAATACGTTTATTTATTTATATGTCGGGTTGGGTTATACCATCTAATATTTTATCATCATTCGTCATTTTCACTATATTCTGGAATTTGAATTGCTGCTTTGATAAAAAAAGTGCTTCGAACTTATATGTCACTTTCAGCTTCTAAACTCAGAGTTATTGCAAACTGATTAATTGTTCTACTGACATTCATTCTTGAAGGTTTCAAACCATTTTACAGATGTACATACTTCATCATACTTCCAAGTGAAAAACTCAGAGTTCAATAAGAAGATCTGGAACTAAAGTGATGACACATTCAACCTTCTCTTATAATGATTACTCCTTTGCAATTATCCTGTTGTAGACTTTCAGGATTTCTGAGAACTTTTGCTTGGAGGTCGTACAGAAAGCAGAGCTGCTATTTAAATGCTTGCACAAGAGGTGTGTGGGAAGACAGAAATATGTGGATGACTTCACACCCCATGTACATATGAGCCTGCAGAAGTGATGTCCATGTCAGGAAAACAAAACTGCACCCTTTCAAAAATAGATCTTGTCCTTTGAGAGAGCAAGAGAAATGTGGTGTGTTTCAGCAATGACAAACTGATGAGGGACCTCTGACAGAAATGTAAAAATACTGAATCAAACTTTTGAACAAACATCAGAATCCATTTATTGGCACTGGGTCTGTCATAAAATCCCAGTATTTTCTGTAGAAAATGTGATTCCTGTATTGCTGTACTCCTACATTTGCATCTATCCCTTATTTCCTCAAACCACTTTTTGCTAAGGAAGCAGGGTGCAGTCAGTGCATAACGAAGCAAGAGAGATCAGAGGGGAAATTTTGATATCCCTGCAACAAGAACCATCCCTTGCAGTCACTCTGTCCACCATTCCCTACACAAGCCCCCTTTATTTTCACATGCATGATAACAAACTCTTCTAAGGCAGAAATTTAATCAATTCAAAGAGAAATGACAAACTAATCAGCTAAATAATAGTTCCTTACTTTCACAGAAGCTTCTGAACATTAACTCATGGGTTGTCTGTAATTAATGCCTGAGAGAGAAGCAGGAGCTGACAGTTACATAGGGCCTTTAACTTAATCTTTTTATCGGATATGTACAAGTAAATTGTCATACCTACATATGTAAAAAATATCTGTTCATTTTAAAGCCATTTGCACTTTCTGTATGGAATGCATAACAAATAGTATCAATCACTTTAACAAGCAAAAAATAACTATTTAAAAGTAATTTAGTCTTTAGAATTAATGAAGTAGCCTAAATATTGAACAGAAAAGAGAAGAAGGAAGAGGGAAGAGTAAAGTAAAACAAAGAAACAGACGAACTGTGATGAAAGACAGGAATTTACCTGTAGTTTTTTAGTAGCCTGCAGTTATATAGCATTCAAAGCACCAATAATCTTTCTGTCACAGAAATAAACAGGGAGGGCAAGGGGAGGTGGTTTTATTTTGTTTTTGGTTTTGGTTTTGTTTTTTTTAAATATTAGTCCAGGATCTCTTACAGTCTATAAAGCCTCCCTAAGACATGAAATTTAATTTCCTGTGAAGGGAATAATTTTTGTCTACATTTTTTATGAAGGTAAAATTACAGATGGGACATAGCCTAAATGAATGGTAAGGATGAAAGGAGAAAATATAATTCTCAAGAGATTTAATTTAAAACTTGTTAGATGGGCTCTGTCAGTTGGAGAAACCTGAACAGATATGACTGATTTCAGTAGTATTTTAAATAATCAAGACTATGGAAAAAAACCAAATCATCATTTTCCTTGCCCAAAAAGCCCCCAGAGAGTCTGAACTGTAATTTCTGTAATCTTTTAAATATTACTTATGTTTACTGGGAAACTATCATGGGAGATAGTAACCTTTAAATCTTTGAGGGTGTCTGTCTAGAGAGACTTTAAAGTTTTACACAACCTAATAACTCTTTGAAGGCTTTTGGACAAGAAACAATGACTTTTATCAACTTTGGAGAAGTGAAAATGTAACAAAGCATGTCCTGAAGAAAGGTAGTTCTTGTCTATGACATAGCAAATTTGCTTTCTGAAGACAAAAATAATAGAAAAGCTGATTTTCACATAGGCAGTGGATAGACAAAGGAAAAAACTCTGGGAGAACATTACTGGTAGTAATGAATGAATGAAAACTGGGAAGCAAACATGAAAGTTAATAATTATTTTAATTCATATCAAAATAATTAAATAAAAATTTTAACAGCTGGGGGGGGAAGTGTTAAGCTTTTTATGCATTTCTTATATAGACAAGAAATTGGGCAGTTTATTCCTTTGATAAACTGAAGAGGAGAAGTAGAAAATAATATCAGAAGCACCTTGTAGTCACGGCCATGGATGGATATAAACTAATTAAGGAAAGGGAAGGAGTAAGGGAAGGAGAAAGGGAAGGAGAAAAGAAAGGAGGAAGGGAAGGAGGAAGGGACGGAGGAAGGGCAGGGAAGGGAAGGGAAGGGAAGGGAAGGGACGGGAAGGGAAGGGAAGGGAAGGGACGGGACGGGCAGGGACGG
>JAVJGG010000048.1:5750734-5786691 GCA_035590195.1 Aviceda cuculoides
GTCATTTTATTAGTGTTATCATTATCATTATTAGTTTCTTCTTTTCTGTTCTATTAAACTGTTCTTAACTCAACCCACGAGTTTTACTTCTTTTCCTGATTTTCTCCCCCATCCCACTGGGGCAAGGGCGGGGAGTGAGTGAGCGGCTGCGTGGTGCTTAGTTGCTGGCTGGGGTTAAACCATGACAGTTTGTTTGTTTGTTAGTTTTTCTGGTTGCAATTATACTTCTTGTGTAATTTCCTAAGATAAACAGTATAATTATTGTATTGTTATGAAAGAAATCTTCTTACGATAATCTTCCATGTGCAACGTTTCAACTTTTTTATTTTTTACAGATACGTATGGCCTTTGGAAGAAATAGCGAATGAGTTTCATTGACATGATTTCACACTCAAAATCAAACTGTTAGGTCAGATTATGTGGAGACAGACAGCTGGATGTCAACAATGTGCTAGATACTCTACAATCAAGTCTCCTAACTGATCTTCTCTAGCAGCCCACCTTTTAAATAATGTAATAGGCTAGATAGAACCATAAAGAATATTGCTAGATAATAACTTTTGGGAGAAAGGCTAACTGCTTGCAATTTATACTTTGCAACCACTCGAGATTAAAGCTAACAAAAATCAAGTTTAGTAACACACTAACTGCGAAAAAAATACCACACCTAGTGATAGATGAGTGAGATAAATATGACTTCTCGTCTTCATAGAGAATATCTTCAAGAAGATGAAAGTTTGCCAATGCAATCAGCGCAGGCAGCACATCATGTCTATCAATATTTAGGCAACTAAGGTTACAAAATATGAAATTGAGACATATATTTTTGAGACATAGCAATGCAACCACAGACAGTACAACCTTAACCAAAAAGGGTTATATGCATCACAGAGATAGAACTTCTTTTTGATGTATTTGACTTCTGTAAGCAGTGCTTCACCACTTCTGTCTTGCCCTATCACTTCTGCCTGCAAAGACAAAAAAATCTCAGGTTCTATAAGTGCATTTACTGACGCACTTTATTGATTTATGGAAATCTGAATATGGAGATGTTAGAAAGAAAAATATGGTAAGAAGAGAAAAAATGTAATCACTACTCAGCAGGTTCTTTTCAGTTTTAAATTACAACAACATGTATGGAAATCATTAAAGACTAAGTATTTCTCACAGATGTCATTAAAAAGATAAATTGTATTCTTTCTTCAGCTTCTTTAAACTCTATAACTTGCTAAACACTATTGGTTAATTATATTACCTAAAAAGTGTCAGAGAAAGTTAAAAATCTTAAATTAAGAAAATAAGGCAAAAAAATGACCAAAATATTTTGTGGTTTGACCAGCATCAGATCGTAAAGGTTCTTTTTTTCCACGGAGATTAAAAAGAAAAAAAGAAATCTAAACTTTATCAATTGTATCTCTTATTTGAATAAGCAATGCATTCAAAACCTTTTTTTTTTTTTTCCCCCATCTCCTTTCTGGAATTGCTGTCGCTTCCTCTTGTAGTATCATGTTTACCTCTCCACAAAATTAATTCCATGTGTTTTGAAGAAGTTATTTCTTGAGTTAATAAAACCCTACAGCTTCATTAAAAGTACACTACTGAGATGTGAGGATTCACTCCTGTTAAATTGCTGTAACCAAGCTAAAAAAATATTGCATTCAGCCTTGATTTTTTGACAGTTGGATAACTGTTATAAAGAAGACATAAGATCAGTAGAAAGACTGATATTCACTGTCACTAAGACTTCTCCTAATTAAAGGGATGACAATTTATTTTTATCAAAAATAGATTTGTATAAATTAAATGAAACCATCACTTTCCAATGAATAGCTAAATGTAGACTTAAATTAGTAGTGACCATTAAATGCCAAAAATATGAAAAGCCAATCAAAGAAAAGTGATTAAAACTTTTATTTTTTCTAATACATTATTATAATTACTTTCTATGACTATGATTAGAACAAGAATACAATACAATATACAATGTTAAGCAGATGCCTAAACAATTGCTGGGCTAAAACATAACAATTGAAAATGTAAAACGCAGATGTAAGATTGACCTGCACTTCTGTACATCCTTCTAGGCTATGGAACATAATAACATTTGCTAAAAACCATGCACTACAACAAAGTATAGTACCTTCTTATCCATCCATGCTGGAACTTACACCGTCTCAGCATAAAATTTGAAAGAGTTTTTTGTACAGTCTCAGTCAAAATCAGTGGAGAAAATAACATATAAATATATTAATTACTTAGGAAATGTCTTGTAAGTGTACAGTGAAGAACATGGCTGATTATTCTCTCCTTTTCTCTTCCTGTGGCACACTAATTGAAGCTTTGGGGTTTTATTATAAATTTAATGTTCATTATGGGTTACCAGGAAATGTTTTGCAGTCTGCAGAATGTAATATGGATGTTCTGTAGATTTTTTGAAAGTACCTGTAAATGGCGCAGTTTCCAGCCGTTGAAAGGGACAAAACTGTTCCTTTTCCCTTCTATATTTCTAAACAGGCATATTATTTTTATCATGATAGGCAAGCTCGCATGCAAGATTTAGAAATCTCATATCCAATTATTCTAGGACTCTGTTCCATAGAAATATTTCTGCTGTCTCATCTCCACATCCTCCACTTGATGTAATTTTTCCTGTCTGTCCAGTCATGAACCCAAAATCAAATTTTTTCTAAATGGTCAAAGATGTAAATTAGATTGTGCTTTGATTAATTAAGTGGAAAATACTAGTGCCATACATTTTCATCCTGATGCAAACCATATCAAGAACATAAAAGTATTTGAGATATTTTTAGACTCAGCAAGAAAAAAAATCAACTATATGGACCTTTAGAAAGAAATTGTGATATTTATTTAAATTTCAGTACTCCTAATCCCTCAGTCTCCTACAAAAGATGGAAATATTATTAATTTTAAATAATTGTCCTTCTTTAATGATAAAACCAATATTAGCCTAATATCAAAAACCTTAACAACATAAACTTCCTGAAGGTCAGAATAAGAAAAGATAACATGGAAAAATTATCCCAGATACAGTTCCTATGAAATTCTGCTCTTTCATACATTGAATATAGGTCTTAGGATTAAACAAACAGATTTTTAAAGCCAGTGTGATATTTTCTGTTCTTTTAGTTGTGTGTTCGAATTTTTGCTTAGACTAAACAGATATAAATGAATAATAAAATAGCATCAGTAACTCATTTCCGTTTTGCCTATGAAAGAGTAAAAAATATCCAGACTCATGTTTAGACTTGTAATTCTTGGTTAGACAAACTAAACATTGTTTAATATGACCATTAGGGGAAAAGAAACTGGAAAGAAAAAGCCAGACAATAGAGACTTTGGTTGTCAACAAATATTTGATATGCCTGCTATTGAATAATGCACATATAATTTCTGTGCACAGAAAATTAATCGTCCAAAGGAGATTTTGCAGTTTTAAAGGGAGGAAGACTGAACAAGGAACCAGAGAGAGGAACCACATGGAGACCTGCTGGTGGTTTCTAAAGAAGTTGTAGTCAGGGGATGGTGGGTCTGGGGATAAAATTACAGTATACACATAGCAGTTATCCATTTTCTCTAATTGCTTTAATTCTAGCGGTAAAATAAACATTGCTTGGGTCTGTTTAGTTGTTGTATTCATAGCTGTCTGCCAGCTTCTGGGGGAAGTAATGCAGGTATTTGATCTAGTCAGTATCTACTAAAAAGCTGATTACAGAGCGAGGTGACCCAAAACTCAGCCAAAGAACTGGAAAATATAAATTCTATTTATTGATAAGCAAATGAGAAGGAGTGACCTGAGAGAAACCAGGAATAATACAGAAAGACCAGTGTCTTCTTCCTGGTCAGGTAAGAATCTCTATTTCTATAGTACTGGGCCTACTGAAGTTGATGACAGTTCAAAGTTTTCTGTATTTACAGGATTTCTCTGCTTAAATTACAGAGTAATTTAAGCACATTCTGAGGTATGACTTAGATACTGGAATGTAAGCTTTTGTTCAAGAATTTGTTGGGTCAGAGTTTTGTTCTTCGTCTTCTGCTATCAGCAGCAGAACTTCTGTGAGATTCAGTGAATGTAGGCTGCAGGCTAGAGGGAATGTCAATGGACTTGCAGTAGTTATGGTGGTGGGTAAGCAGAGCAAAAATACAAATCCAAACAAAACCCAATATTCCACCCTAACCACAGGAAGTAAAACAGGAAACAAAAGCACCATGCTTCATAACGATCCACAGTTCACCAGTTGCAGTTTTATTGTTCATTGGTCTGATGTCATCAGATGGAGAACATAAGTCAAGTTTGTCAGAAATTCAAGCAGCCTGAACATTAAATTTGTAAAGGCTCTGTAAATTTCTATAAATACACTGCAAACAATGAATACACATAATTCAAAAGCATAATTAAAGGGATAACAGACTCACCTACATGATGTACTTCAGTTGCACACAGGCTGCATGCATTTTCCAGTGGGGTGAATTATTTTAATTGCTTTTGACAAATTAAGATGCACTCTTTCATTGAACGAGTTAGCTACAGCAGATTGGCTGAAAATGGCAGAAGACATGACAATGAAAACTAAGAAATTAGGCATATGAGAAAGGTTCTTCAAAAATTCCCCTGTAACCACTTTGTGTCACAGCAGCCTTTCTTGTCAATGTGAGCTTTATTAATCAACATAGACACAGAGAAACATCCTTAATAAATGAAGAGTGTGGAAGCTACCTATTCCTCCAGAGCCCTACAGCATTAATAGAAGGTAAAGAAATAACCACATCTATACTTTTCATTTTAAATGAGAGCAGACATACTGTAGGTCAACACTTAAGCATGATTAGGAGTCGTCTTATTGAAATCTCAAGTCTGTTTGCTTACAGCTTCTTCCTTGTTCTCCCTAAAACTTGTCTGGAAATGCTAACTGAAATGAAGAGGCATTCTGAAGTTCTTGCATGTCAAAGTATCCTCTGTTCTTGTTATGACCAACAAGAGGAATTTGGGATGCACTGATCAACAAGATTCTTACAGACAAGATGGAGAAAGGTCACAGAAGTAGAAGAAAGGACATGGATCCTGTGCAAGGTACTTAACATTACTAATCACAGCGTAGAATGGAAAAAAATAGAATAGGAGTACCTATTTGACCTTCCACTGCTCACTCCCCATTTCCGGTGATATATGTTTAAATATTTTCTCTCTGTATTGTATATATATATTTGTACATATTTTCTCTCTAACATCAGAAAGTTGTTAGAGGAAGGATATTTATCATAGTAAGACATTTAAAGAGCTCAAGTGAATTAGTTTGTTGAAGAGAATGTTAAATTAATTGAATGTTCTCTAATTGCATATGTAGAAAAATACGAGTTTAATCTAACTGACAAAATAATTTCTATGGTTAATATGTGAAAGCTGATGCTGGAATAATAATCTTACTTTTTGTTAATCAGAAACTTAACCACAGAAACAGCATACCAAGGGTGGTGAATTTCCCTTCATGAGACATATTTAAGCCATGACCAGATATCTAACTTTAAAGCATTCACACCTAATTTATCCACAGCATCAAGTTCAGCTTTTGCACTGCAAGAATTCTGATTGGTTAAATCAGCTCCTAAAATGTAGGAATCCATGAAGTAACCAGAAGTCTTCCTGAGCTTTCGTGCTCTAAGAAACTCTGAGTGCCAGCTTTGAACAACTTAAGTGAGCAGAACGAACACTCACTAATACAGAACTTGTTTAGACGAAAGCTGCTCAGGCCTCTCATTTGACTTGGGTGCTACTAATATCTCTTAGTATTTAATGGTTATTCCAGTTTTTGTCACAGTCTGTGATGGAAAGAATAGAAAGTTGATACTTAATGCCTCATCATCTTCCTGAAAGATATTCACAAGGCCCTGTATCTGCAAGGAATAAAAGAATGTTGCATTGGTTTTGAAACTCTTGTAGCATTACAGCAAAAGAGAAAAAAGTATCAATGGATGCCCCCCAACTGTGGTAGCATCACTACTCTTTTCATGCACGTACAATCTCCCATGAGCTCAGATTGGCAATTCTGCTTTTCAGATGTAAATGCTACTGTCATCTTACTGTTATAGTCACGGGAGCCAGGCACTTGAGTCAAGTCTAGTCAGAGCCTGGAGAGAAGACTGGGTGAGCAAGAGGTAAGATGCTAAATCGTGCAGCTTGCTTGTCTGCAGCAAAACCAGAAGGCTGAGCACAATCATTTAGGAGGTCAAATTACAAACAGGCCTGCTTGGTTACGGACCGGGCAGAGGAGCCTTGCTTAAATCATTGCGGGGCAGTGAGGTAGGTGACACAGCACTCATGGAGCTGCTTAGCCACAACAAAGCCTCTTAGTGTTAACATTAAATCACTTGCCATGTGTTTCACGGGGAGCCTGAGAATTGCCCTGCTGCTCAGTGACTCGAAATGCTAATGGATTCTTGGGAACTGATTTCCAGTGCAGACCTGCTACCAGCCTGTTGAAAAGCTGCTCAAAAATTTGTTTTCTGCGCAGCTATAGGAGGGTGAATATACTGGGCTACATGTGTAATATTTATCACATAACAAGCTGATGTGCTGACTCACAGAGGCCTGTTATAAATCACATTTCTCAGACGCCTCTGCCCTACCCGCTTTGTCCCTGTAATTCCTTTCCACGGAGTCTGTTCTCACATCATAAATCTCAAAGCAGCAAAGACAAAAGGTACAAGGGACTTTTGTCTTGCCAGTAGAACATGAGTACACAAAGAGTTCTTCCATGTTCAGCAAATTCCTTGTGAACCATGGAAAACTATCTCAATCCTGTCTACTGGTATTTCAAATATATCCAATTAAAATTTTCTGTTATGATTTCTGTAAAGAGAACTCCCAGGATAACCTTTTCAAAGGTGCCTAGGTCACACAAGTCCATCTCTAGATTTTTGTGAAATATAACTATTGATATCTGAGTGTGGATGGATGCACCTAATGCTTGTAATTTAACTAAAATTAATGACATTACGCAACAGGATTCTAATGACACATCGATGCAGTGCAAGATCTAAAATGTGAAGAGCAGAACTCTTAGTGTGGTTGCATGGTGGGATTTTTTAATGCAGTATGGAAATGTGCTAGTTAGGAACAAAGCTATGTTGCTGTTCAACACTGTCCCCTGCCTTGTAGAAGTACCAGGATTCTCCAGAGTATCTCTGTTACCGAGTTACCTCATGCTATAAAAATGGGTTTAAGTTACTTATGCTCTTTTATAAATGTCAAACATAAAAATCGTATTCATGAAGGGGTTACAAAGAAACCACATTATTTTCTGCAAATGTTGTGGGATGTAGTGAACTATGGTGTAAACAACACAGAGGTTTTGATGCAGGTTTGAATGACTTGAAAAAAATTATTTATGGCTTGGAAATAATCCAGCCATTCTTACCTTATGCTAAAAAAAAAAGCTGAGGGCTAGTTTTTGTTAGCACCTTTACTCAAAATCACCACATTGTCACTTTGTATTGCTGCCTTATGTTTCAAGCTAAGTAACAGTCCCGGAGCCCAGTTGGTCCCAGACACCAACTGTGAGAAGAGGACGTGGGTCATGACTTTCCCAGCACAAGGACAGGAACATACAGCCAGCAACACTGTATTCAGACTAGGAATAAACCCAGAACCTTTCTGCCTTGCCAAGTGCCCCTGCCTTCCACCCCAGAGCGATGAGGAGATCAAGGGGGTCAAGCTTTTTCAGGGGTCTAAACTGAGTTGTGGGAGAGGTACAAGCTTTTGTTGCTTTGGTTGCTGGCCAAAACCTGGTATCAATCCCCTTCTTTGATCCTGCTGCTCTTGGTCTCATTGCTGCTTCAACTTCCAATCTTCCCCCTTCTAGCACCATGCACCTTTCTTCAGGCCAATAGATGCTTTTCCCCCACCCTCTATTTTAGGCTTATTTCTTTCAGCCTCATCCCCTCAATCCCTGGCCCTACGTCCTCCTTGACTGGAGGCAGAACCATAGCACTCTGCTAACTCAGTTCCTCTTTCCCACTGTCTCTTTGAGAAGCAGCACCACTTCCGTAGCCCTCTCTCAGGAGCATCAGGTAAGGATGCTTTTCTCCATAAGAATCCAAAAGGTATTTTTGTCTGTCTCATCTACTTTCTTCAACTTAAAAATTCTCCCTCTCACTACTGTACAAACA
Source organism: Aviceda cuculoides (assembly GCA_035590195.1). NCBI lineage: Eukaryota > Metazoa > Chordata > Aves > Accipitriformes > Accipitridae > Aviceda > Aviceda cuculoides. Next base: position 5,758,919 of record JAVJGG010000048.1, read on the forward strand.
ATTTCGCTGATGTAACAGGCAAAATTACTGAGATGAGTTTATGAGAATACATTATAATAAAGATAACTTTCTTCTATAAGGAGCAAAAAAGTCACACAAACAAGGATTTTTTTTTTTCTATTCTGAATCATTTTATTAAGTCTTTATTAAAGAATAATAAAGTATTATTTAGAAGACTATAGAACCTAGATTACAATTCCGGTGTGCTAGGTATTTTATTAACACTAGTGATAAACAATTCACAACACAAAGTTTTTAATCAACAAAAAGAAAACAGACATAATATGAAAGAAAGACTTCTTATTGAGAAGCAACTCACACAAGATCATTCAGATAGTCAGTTTTCTCTTTCACCAAAGCACAAACATGGTAATAATATAGGAAAACTACCAGGAGCAGAAGGCACCTGTCTGAATTTCCAGCCAATGTATTAGGTTAGACTTTCTCTCAACATCAAAGTTTCTTATAATGAGCAAGACAGTGTTTCTCAACTAAAATTTTATCTTGTTTCTTTTAAGTCAACAGCAAAATTTTCATTCACTTAAGCAATGCAAATATCAGGCTTGATTGTCCTAATTAAATTAGTTATGAGCACTGGAGTAGCACAATCTGACCTTCATGTGTAAAATGAATGCATATGGACTTTCCACAGATAAATTAATTGGAAAAATGATTAAGAGAAAAAATGGACTTACAGTACTTACATCACCCCTGCATTATGCTAATACTTAATAATACAGCAGTAGTAGAAAGCTTACCTATTGTACTTACATCACCCCTGCATTATGCTAATACTTCTTGCTACAGCAACATCAATCTGATGATGCATTAACATACTCTATCTCTGAAGTGATGTACAGTAGCACTGATGATATGTTAGTTTAAATCATTGTCAAAACGATACTGCTGTAATGCTACTATGTTGATGATTTGATGTAATATATTGCTGGAGAAACACCATGATGATTACATGCCAGTGTAATATATCATTATTTTCCTGTCACCATGAGGACATTGTAGAATAATCTATGGAAAAAGGAAGGAAGAAAATCTGACAGAAAGAATCTCTTAAAGAAGCAGAACTTCTCTAAGTATTCATTAAAATGATATCTGCTTATTTAGCCACAGAGGGTTTAAGGAAAACAAGAACATAATTTTGCCATAATCAAGGACAGAGAGATCTCTGTTTAGGCTTCCTAAATTCTTTCTGCAAATAAAGCAATAAGAAATTAGAGAAGTGGTGTGCACAAGGAAATGGCTCTGAGAGAGTCATAACTGCCCTTGCTGGTTTACGTTTTTATTCGTCTACAAAGCAGCCTGAAAGGAAAATTGAAAGCATATGAGCTAGATTAATGGAAACTGAGGTAGTTAAAGAGTGACCACCAAAGACACCTAAACACATTGGCTCTGTGGAAAATACAGATCCCATCTCTTTTAGATGTCTTTGGTATGCAGATGGATAGCTAAGGACTGGCAAAAAGACATTTCTCCTTGCCCCATAACCCAGTAAAACTCTAATCAATTCTCCCTCCCTCTCCCTCAGTTCTCAATAACGCAAAACAGCAATATGTTGTGATTATTCAGATGCATATGTAAGTGTGTGGGAGGAGGATTAGCAAAGGTCTCTGATTCTGTTTGGAGTGAGGGATTTGGAAACACTTTGAATTCCCCCAGGGAATTCTGATGCAAGAAAACCCTAAAGCTTTGGGGTTCCCATTTCCTGCCAGCAATCCAAGGCCTTCGTATTCTTTGAGAAGGAAAGTCTAGAGACCTCAAATGCCCTTTCTGGAGATTGTATCCACAGAAGTTTCCAATTCAGGAAAGTAAAACTCCCTGGAACATCAAACCTTGGGAGTTCTGAAATTCCTGACTTCCCACATCTGTATTTTTATAAACAATTATCTGTCATGAACCACTTTCATAATACCTTTTTGTAATACTTTTATGATCACTGTCTGTCAGAAAAGGTAAGAAAAAATAAAATCCTGTTTTCAGATGTTTCTTCCCTAGCTGACCTCTCTGTGCATGTTCAATGTGCAAAAATCATTACAAAGTGTATGACATACTGCTGACACAGTCATCTCCAGCAGGGTGTCCCTTAAAATTCAGTGAGTTTTCTTGTGTTCTGTTGTAAGGGATGGTATCAAACTAAGAAGAAGAAAATGAAGAAAGGGAGCTACAATTGCATTTGCTGGGTACAGCTCATCAGGAACTAATCATAACCTCGAGAGCTGCTCAAGCTCTGGGAGGCCACAAGGTCTGACTTCTTGATGAGCTGAACTATTCAAAGAAAGGGACTTACATTCCCCATTTTTTATGCTTCTTTTAAAAATTAAACCCAAATATGAGTCACTCTGTAGAACAAAGCATTTGTGAGAGAAGAGAGGCTTTTTTCTGTTTCCAGGCCTTTTCCTGGTTTAGTGTGTTTGGGTTCCTGCTCCCTGCAACAGTGTTCAATATAGTGCTATGCCTCTACTAAAGCCTTTCTTTTATAGCAATATGTCACTACAGAGAATTTAATTTTAAAATATCAGGAGAGTCTTTCTAAAGATTCCTTTCCTACTGCTACAGTCACTGCTATAGTGACCCGTGACCCCAGTTAAAGCTACTTTAGACTTTCTTGTTCCCTTGATAGCCAGAATGGAAGTTAAGAGAGAAGAGCATTGTTTGTGACACCTTTTAACTTCTTTCTCATGTATCTGATTTTCAGCCAGCCCAAGAAGTATCTTTCTCTTCCACAGGGAAGTTTAGGTGGTTGTCTCTTAAAGTAATTGTGAAATCTATAGGAAGTGACACTGGAGATTCAGCATGTGGAGATATTTCTATTTAGCAAGTAATCATCAATCACCTTGTGCTGTGCTGCTGGAAGTGACATAGTCTGTATGAGATGGGAAATTAATGTCTTCATCATTTTGGTATTAAACATCTCCAGGCACTTTCACAAAATTAACAATATTAGTACCTAGTCACTGGCCAGATTTGGGGTAGATAATTATGCCTTTCCAATATAAAATTTGTTCTTATGTTTCATCTATATACTTTTACTTCCTGATCTGCTTAGTGCTGCTGTAGTCGACTGAACAGTTATTGTGTTCCCCTGCAGAAATGACCACTTGACAGCAGTAGCAAATTGATACTTAATGTAATTCCATGGTGGTTTTAGTTAAAATCTGTCTGCTTCTAAGACTTACCTAAGATAATCTCAAACACAGAGTTCAACCTAAACATAATTTTAAAGCCTGAGAGTATTTTGCTTCAAAGATTCTTGGCTCTTACATTTCTCCAGTACAGCTCCACTACATTTCTCATTTTATCTAATAGAACATTAAAAGCAGTAAAAAATATCCATTAGAAGAAATATAAATAATTGGCACAAACAATAGGCAAAAATGCCACATGCTAGGTCCTTCAGGAATGGTAATGAACAACTGTCTGTCAAGTATATTATTGTATAGATCTGAATATATTCCTGAAATATGGCTTCTGTTCTTTGAGAAGAAGAATAAGGAAGAAGCAGCTGGTTTTACTCTTAGTCTCTCTTGCCTAATGTGCTGTTGCTGTCAGATATTTGCTTGTGTTACTGGTGCACACATCAGTGGGGATCCTAACCCAAAGTCATGGGTTTATTTGATCTCTCCACAATTCCTGCTGCTCACACAGGATGCACTGACTAGAATAAAGCCTCACAAAAACACTGCACTGTGGATTAGTGATAAGTATAGCACCATTGCTACTTGTGTATAACTTTCTTTAGAACAAAACTGAGCAGAAATCTTGGCGATCTAGCAACAGTGCATTAGGTTGCCACACAGAAGATCCATGCTTCATGTGTTCCTTGCTAGAGCAAAGCTATTAATTTCTTCTAAAACTGCACAAAGAATTTTATTAATGGGAAATAATTTCCTTAAAACTTTTCTCCCTCTGGACACTCCCTCTCACATTCACGGTGGAGTTTTTCCCTAGAGCAACCAATACTTTGGTCTGCTTTACCACTGCAGTTCCAAGGAAACACTAGATGTATCTTCATACCTACTTCAAATCTGAGCCTAATACTAAGCTCCTATGTTCATGGTGTGTAGAAGTTCAGTGTACAACATGAAGTCAAATGAGAAAATCATGATAGTTACTTCTAACCACAAATCTTTCAGATAGATGAGATCTGTGGAAAAAGCATGCTTTGAAAGAAAAAAAGTGAAATGTCTTGCATTTTATAGGAAGAACTGTTTAAGGTCTCTCTAGCTGTATATTCACTCTTCACCAACTGCTGATAGTGATTGTCCAGGGAAGAATTTAAGACCAGGATGTATATAGTGATGCTTCCCCCATGTGTTCTCTGTAATTTGAGCATCTGTGGGGTAGTTTTACACTTTCATGATTCAGACTTAAAAAGGCTTTGGTGAAATCTTCCTAGTGTCTTCCTAACCCTGAAGGGAAAAAGGAGAGTGTTTATAATGAATACTTGTCAGGGGAAAAAAAAAAAGAAGAACCCCCCCCCAAACATTCCTATCCCCTCTCCCGCAAAAATAAAAACCACCAACAACAACACCACCACCACAAACAAACCGGCCCCAACACTCAACAATCAAACACCCAAGAACATGTAATAAAAAGGAAAGATGGCAGGGTCAGAGTAAATCTAGTTATCGTAACTTCTATTTAAAATAAGAAAGGGCTGGGGGAAGGGTTATTCTACATCCAGATGCTTCTGAATCCTTCACAGATTCCATTTTCAGGGAAGAGTATTTGCTATCTGCAGCACGATTTCCACAGTAAAGGCACCAGCAAACAGTGTTTGATAATTTGCTACTTCCCTAATCAAACAGGCTGAAATAAGGAGCTGCAACAACTGACTGAACTGAAACAGTGTACCACATGAAAACCAAGAAGCAGTACTGATTTATTCCTGTAAAAGAGACATTTCTTGCAGTTGTTATGAAGTTAATGATACTTATTTTACTCTTCAGTTATTTTCTCTATGAATGGAATATGATTCAAACTTTGTAGTCTTAACAGCTAGTCTTAAACAGAGCTGATGAGTATAGAATTTTTTTTCTTTAATATAGGATTAATACACAAATGATCCCTGGGACTTTTCCAGATAAACAAAACTGTTGGGAAAAGGAATGTAAACATTTCATACCATTTTACTCTACTGTTTCAGTATAAAGAATTGCAAGATTTTCAAATTGCAAGATTATAGAAAAATGGCAACAGTCTGATTAGACATTTTCACAGCTTTAAGTAAACACATTCAGCTCAGGTGATGAGCTTCCTTATGGCCTTACCACACTCCTAAGAAATCTCTTAAGTGTTCTGAACAATGTTTGTCCATAAAATTTGACTATGTCTTAGTAAATCAAACACCTCTGTGCTGCTTCCCTGGCACAAAGGTTGGCTGGACAGAACAGTCTATCAAGTCCCAAAACTGCTTATGAAGCGTGGTCCCTATCATGATGTACACAAAGGGAAACATTTTCAAAGTCACAAGAGATGCTTATGGATATTTCTGTTTCTATATTTATTAAATCCTGTAAAGCTAGTTGACCATAGCATAATTGAAAATGCCTGCATGAAGAAATAATCTATACAATTATTTAAGTAATTCTTTTTACACTCAAACAAATGAGAGAAATAACACATACACAGCAAATGACTAGCTGCAGATCACCTCTGCTGGATGACTCCAGTAGAGACAGATTTTGCAGTGTGTGCTTTGTGGAAGATACCTTGGAAATCATCAAAATTAATTTATGTGGTGCTTCTAGTACCAAATGAAGAGCTACTGACAGAGGATGAATAAATCTGTTTAGGGAAGAAAAAAAAGAAAAAAAGGGGGGCAGGGGGAGAAAAAGAAAAGAAAATAACACCCAACAAAGTAGCTAACAAGCACAGTCAGATCTAGAAAGATCTTACATCAAAATCTTGATCTAATAAATGTTGTCTTCCAAATAAAATTAACTCTGATTTTTAGTGAAAGAAGCAGTATTTTTAAATTGCCTATGGATGTGACCTGCCTTTTTTCCTGAAGCTTGATTTCTGAAGCAGGAATCCACAGGAAACATGTTGTTCAAAGCAATGTTCTAGTGTTTATGAAAGGAAAGAGCCAAACCTAAATGCTTTCTTCAAGAAAACAAACAAAATTATACCCACAACAAGCAGACATCTAATATGTTTGGGTTTATGTAATGATTTTCTTGCCAAGTTTAGTTCCTCCAGGAGACAACAAAATAATTGCTGCACATCAGCTTTCTAGTGCTGCTCGAACACGAGTATCCCTGCAGCACACTACTGTCCAAATTATTTTGCAAACATTTGACATATTTCTAATCCTTAAAAAATCCTAATTTATCAAAGTTTTTTTGGCTTTAAGTGAGTGTAATTTAGAAATGGTGCTTTTCAATATAAACATACTGTTCCAGTTCTTTAAAAATAATTATTTTCTTGTATTCAAATCAGTACATGCAAATGTTTGCTTTAATTAAAGTAGTACCCTGGCTGTTTTCTTAAATAGCTGCAACTGTTGTTGTTTTAAATCTGTCTTTCCATACAGAGCACCAAGGGCATTTCAAGTTTATTGGATGAGCACGTAGGATAGCCAGGCATTACAGTCTGCTTTCAATGCATCATTTCTACCCTCGTGGCAGAAGACATTAGATAGACAATTAAATGATGCTGACTGACAATAATGTGCCGCCGACCTTACGTTCATGTCTGCCATTAATAATATTCGGTGCAGGGTGGATAATCTTCAGTGTTGTATATAGTTGCTGCAATTATTACCTAAAAAAATAAAATAAAATAAAATAAAATAAAAAGGCCAAGTTCCGCTCAATCCAATTAATTATTACCCTGGCTTGCCCTGCCACTACTCCTCTGCCTTGCCAAGCTCCGCAGAGCCCACGGCAGGCTTTGGAAAAGTTTGGTTTACAGGGACATCTAGTGGCACAAGAATAAGAAATCTAATGGTTGATTTTTTTCAGAGCCTTCAGAAGACCCAGGGAGGGTGACCAAGCAGAGGGATGCGAATCCTTCCCACTCTCAGAGCCTGGGAAGGAGTGGCAGGGACCAGTTTGCCTGTGGCTGCAGAGCCCATGTCACCAAAACACACGAGTTGAGGAGGCGAGAGGGAAGAACCTTGCTAAACTTTAAACCTCCCGTCACTCTGGCTTCTTGTCTCAGTGAACAACACATGGCACTGCTGAGGCTGCGGTCCAGGAGCAGAACTATTTATTCTAGTAACAAGTTTCTGCTACTCTTTTTATTATGATATGTCCTCATCTACACAGCTTCTTGCCACCAAAATACTTGAAAACCTTCCCTGAATTCATTAACAAAATATGACTAACATTTGTCATGTGTTGTTTGTTCTTTTCTTCTTTTAGAGAGAAACACTGACTGTCTTCCAAGTAAGCAAAGTTTGTTTTTTTGAGTCTCTGACTAGATGTGTTGCTAAACAATTACACTACATGGAACACAAGGTGGTGACACATTTATCCTTAGTTTATGACAGCGAAAACAGGTGAGGATTCACTGCTTTGAACTAGGCTTGTAAGAAAATTTTGTCTCTCTCAAAGGCAGTATTTATTTTTATTGTAGATAATTCTGTTACACTGAAAGAATGGAACCGTCATTTGTGGACTTTAGTGGCTGCACATTTTCTACATCTGGTTGCAGCTTACTGACAAGCAAACTGCACTGACATAAGGCGTCCCTCTGACTTTAGTGATAACCTGGTTTTAAGTCAAGATGGAACATGTCCTGGGGCATCAGATTATAATAACCCCTTTCTCCATAGGGAATAGTAAGGAAAAAAATGAAAAAAAAAAAAGTAATATATATTTATGTAAGCATATCAAATATTTGGACTGATTTGAAAAAAAAATGTTCAGCAATTAAATATTTATTATAAGCAGATATACAAAGAGAGAACGCGTAATTGTATTATGACCAGCTCCTTTATGTGTACCAAATAATTAAGGCCACATCAAGAATTCTTCACATACAAAGATAAGCAGTTACTGTTAAAGATATGAATATGAAAGCCTATTTATATCATTAACATATTTTCCTTCTGTCATGTGAACTTTTCTAAAATCATAAAAGTTTTGCAATGTTAGAATGTAAAATTCTAGGAAATAAAAGGAATAAAAATAGAGATAAACAAGCTCTACAACCTGTACTGAAGTATTAGAAATTTATAGAAATTATTTTACTGAATTAATAATAAATTAGGAAAAAATCAGGAAAATAAAATAGTATCTTTTAAAATTTCATAAACTTTCCTTTTTTGAAAAAGAAAAAATCAATAGAGAACAAATCATAATTCATTGCTTTTTCTCTCTCTCTTTTTTTTTGGGGGGGGGGGGGGGAGTCCCTATTGCAAAAATATAAACCCCATTATCCTATAAAAGTTCATTTTTCATATTACATAGTAAAAAGTTTTTAATCAAATTATTTCTGCCATCTCTGATTGTCACATTTTTAAAATGTTGATGTTATCAGGTAAGATGCATCAGAAATTGTTTTCAAAATTTGAACCTGAAAAGCAGTCAATGAAAAATCTACCTTTCATAAAAATCCATAGCCAGCTTTGACTTTCAATATTTCACAGCTGCTGTAACATTACTATTTCCTTCTTGGCTCTGGTTGTGAAAAAATTTCATCCTCTAATTTTAATACAATATTGTATGTCCCAGAGCTCCGTCTTTTGTATTAAACAGCCGTCTTTCTCCTTGACAATTCATGATATATCTGGCATCAACAGGCAAATGATTTATTCAGATGCAGCAGAAATATCTGACAGCTGATTATGCTGTCATATTTTCCTCAGTAACTCAACTTATCAAAACATTAGCCAGCGCTCTAGTGAATCACCAAGGCAATATTCACCAGATGCAATATCTGCAATGAGCTAATTTTGGAAAATAAACTAGAAAATACTTCTGGGGAATTGGGGAGGATTGGGAAGGACTGCCATTTCACACATATGGTAAGTAGTCTGTATTACCCACAGTCCTGAGAACTACCTGAAAAAAAATGGATAACGGCCAAGAAGTCCAAATGAATACGATCAAGAACCGTAACTCAGGTAGTTTAGCAAATTACCTAACTCCATCCGTTAAGTCATCTACACATACACAAATAAGCAGAGAGCTCAAATCAATAATGTCTGAAACAGATTCTCTTCTGATGCCTGGAGCTGAGAATCACCGCTAACAAACACTACCAGGAAAGCAGGGGAATAGAGAACTCTGAAAACTTTATTTTTTTTTTTTTCTTCTTAAATAATGTTTGTACTTGTGTGGTGATGCAAAGGTTTGCCAACCATTTGTAAAAATACGTGATTGACTGAGATCATATGTCATACTCAGATAATGGACAGGTGTTGGGTGAGGCTTATCACTGTTGCAGGAAACCTAACAAGTTGTAAGAAAGAGTTCTTCCTCCATATTTGAGCGAAGAAAAGCAGTGATGTGTTATTCTAGCGCTGCCATTAATCACAAATACTTATAATGAGACTTCCAGGGCCTTGAGTTCTGCAGCCTCCCCATCCCATTCCATCCCATCCCATCCCATCCCATCCCCTCCTGGGGCTGGGGTGCAGGAGGTCGGGGCCATCTCCGCTGCTCGGCAGCAGTGACCTGGAATAAGGTCTGGGCTCAGGCTCCACGGGTCTCTCCTTCTCCCACGGGGTCAGCGCTGGATCTCAGACCCTTTGCCCTGACCCTCTCCTGGTCTGTGCTGCCGGGATGCCTGTGCCATGACAACCCGTTGCCCACCCTTGGCTTGCTGATTTGCCTTCCCGACTTCATCTCTGACATGCCTCGGCTGGCCATCCTGGGGCAACTCTGGCTGGACCTGCTCTGTTCTCCTTGCTCAGGGTTGCTGGACCACATCCCGCATCAGGACTCTGTGGCATCCCCATGCACCGGTGCGTAAACCTGTGTGTCCCTGTAAGAGAGGGAAGGACGGTGACGCAGGGATACTGCTTACAGCACTGCTCTCTGCCTGTCTCCTCTGAGCTCTGCTGAACAGATTGCAGCCACTGGGAGGAATTGTGGCAATTTCAATCAGCAGCTGCTGGGGAAAGTAAGAAATCACTTGTTTCTCCTGTCTCTGTAGGAGCCCACGGGCAAATGGCTAAAAACCCATAAATGGAGAAGATGAAAAGGGAAATTTTAAATCCTTCTTTCAATACTACTTTTGCATTTTTTCACAAGCTTTTTTCCCTATTAAGGAACAATAGTTTAAAATTATTTCCCTTCCCATGGAGCAAAGTTCTGCACAGCTTTACTCTTTATCTTATCTTTCCTGAAAAAAAATACCTAACAGGTAAGAAATTAAGAATCCCTTCCCAATTTCTGTCAACAGGAGTTACCTGACTTTTATCTGGGGGTCAAAAATCAACTTTTAAAAGTATTCTCACTGCTTAACGAAGTCCATATAAGTGCTGGATGAGTCACGCAACAGACAAGGATATCATAATATATTTATGAAACTATTCTGAAATTCAAGCCCAGACCTCTAAACAAGGTCACCATGGCTCTTTCTGTGCTGCTTGATGAAATGCATCATGGCTCTGTGCTTCAGTATAAAGTGTGAATAATGAGTATTTACTTCCTAAAACCATCAGTCATGTAAAACAACTTAAGGGTGTGGCAGGCACAGGGGAAGAGTGTCCCAAGACACTCAGCATTGGCCTGGTTTCACTCTGACTGAAGTTAGTGAGAATTTTCCAGTGTTTAACAAGAGCATCAGTAAACTAATATCACATCCTTTTAAAAATCTTGTCCTTAATGCTTCTAAGCAGCTTTGAAAGCCTGAAGTGAAAAAACCCTTTAGAAATGCAAAATCACTGTATTATCATTATATTGAGACTGGTTTACTTTTCTTAAAAACTGTTTAAAAGAAAACCTATTTTCAGTGAATTGAAAGGGTTAGGGCTTCCTGACAAGAACAATGTAAGTAAAGTTTAATTTAAAAGTCATAGGTTAATATTCCTGGATTTCGAGAAAACAGGCTTATACACATCATTCTTTATTTTGCATACAGAAAAGAAACTTGTAATCTGATGTAACCTTCTGAATATAAATAGTTCTCTTTTTTTTCTTAACCAAGTAATTCATTTACGTCAGCAATAACAATATTTTTTCTGTGAAAATCTCACCAATGGCACAAAAAAGAATTATAATAAATGTCATGCTGTAATTTCAGAGGTGATCAAAAAGTTAATGTTAATACACAAAATTGAAAACACCATTTGGATTTCTGAATATTGTCTGAAGAAAGCACAAGGAAATATTTCTTTCATCTGTAATGAGCCTTAGATAAAGAATTTGAAAAAAACTAGGAATATGGTTGAAGTTCAAAAGAAATTAAACACAGAGCTTTGACATACTGCAAGTTAGTATGATTGAATAATAAAACTCTTTTAAATATAAGAAAAATGCTAATCTGAGGTGTATTTTCCTGGCTTTTTTTCAAGTCTTAGATAATGTCCATAACACTATTTCCAGGCTAAATTAAAATCCACTGCTAAATTTGTGTTTGCTAATATGATATCCCATAACCTTAGGGCTGGATGGGAAGGAGAGAAATTGCATCATTGCAGGGCTGCTTCCTTTCATGTGAATGGGAACGATTTTACAGTAAGTGTTGTTAGTGCTGGGGGGTGTAATGCTCTCTTAAACCACTTTCATTTGGGCACCCTTATCTGCACTCAATGACTGTAAGCAGAATTATTCACAATTTATGTGAACACATAATTTAATCATGAGTTAACAGACATAATAGGTTACCTAGACTAGCATGCCACAAAGTTAAACACTAGTATGCTTACCACTTTCCGTGCAGGTACCCAGTGAGAGTCTCTGCAGGCCAAACAGGTCAGGAAGATATAGGTGTCTGTAGCTCCATGGTATAGAAGGGTCCTTAACCTTGCTGAGTTGCTGCCTCCCAGTTCTGCTTTTTACTCGGAATTTTATGTGGCAAAATTAATATTTTTTTTTTCTGGGATTCTTGGGTTACTATTACCAACTTAGCAATTCCACTTGTGTCTTTTGGTTGGTTTTGGGGTTTTTTTCCCTCTTATCCTGAATGTCTTTAGCTTATGTATTGTCAATATAATATCTCATCATTTATTCTAGAAATCAGATCATCCACAATTAAGGCACCTACACCTGTACAGATTCCCACAGAAACAGCAAAAGTGGCAGGAGATGGACACAAGAGCTTTGAAAGCCAAAGTCACTTATTTAGTAGGATAACTTTAACGAGGATCCTAATAACACTGACCATACAAAAGAGAAAGCCACCACTAGGAAGAGGTGGAATAAGTAGCTGTCCACACCTCCTCAGGGAATCTAAGAGCTTCTTCTCAAGCTGGAATAACCATCACTATTGGCAGAGCATGGGAAGGTACAAAAGCAGATAACGGGAAAGGGTTATATCCTTATTAGAACAGTCACCACTAATGCTCTTAATTTTTTGATTAGGAGCAGCAGAAACCTCTCTGAGCTTCTCTGTCAGCTCCTACCCCTCCTTTTTTGCCTTAGAAGCAGGACCTGTAGTTGTCTTCTTGCCTCCATAACAATCTCAGAAGACACTACAACTTACTTAAAATGTGGTTGTCTCCTCCCAGCCCTCTTCTGTCACCTATGGCTTTCCCAACTTGTTCTCTTGACTTCCCCTTGTCCTCTTCTAAATACTTTTACCACGCTGGAAAACAGCTGCTCTTCCTCACACCCACAGACATTTCTTGTGAACTGCATTTTCCCTGTGTGGCTGATTGGCTTTTGTGACCAAACACAGAAGAGAAAAAGGAGCAATAAGGCTTTGTGAATATATTTGCAAATTACAATAACTGATCAGAAGTAAGTAAATGAGAGACTGTCATTGTTTTGAAAAGTTAGTGGCTTCTTTTTTTGTTTATTTTTTTTAGTTCTCAATCACAGCAAAAGATAGGTGTGATGGAACCAAGCCATTCAGTGACATAAAATCTAAGGTTTATTTACTAAGTGGGATGGGTATATCAGGTGGATAGCAATTTCTAGTCATTCTCACACACACACACTCTGTACAGAATGCCCACATCAGACAAGGAGGAATCCAGCTGTGATCACCACCATGGTCTCAAGGGAACATGACACTTGTTCCACCTGGTTGAGGTGTCCAAGCCCTGGATGGCAAAGTGAGTTCAGCCTTTGGCAGTGACAAACACATCCATGCATATTCTTCCCTCAAGAGGGGCTACTGCCTTTATTATTTATTGTTTTCTAACCTAAAAGTTCTGCTTAAGCCATCAGAGGCCTTGGCTACATCATCTGAGTCCAGTCTCTTGACTTTCTCCACGGCCTAAGTCAATTACCTGCTGTTAACTAAATTATTGTCATCTTCTGAGCTCCTACCCTAGATGAATTACATGGATGAAAAACTGTTAACAGTTCATCTGTGCATCTTTATTTCTTTCCTATGCATACCTAAACCATCGGAGAAGGGCAGATATAGTCCAGATCTTCAGGGTAAACCTTCTCCATAATAATTAGCAGTGCTTTGTTAGTGTCCCCAGCCCACTAATTTAATGAGATAGATCTGGGCAGATGTAGTCAAGGTCTTATTTAAATACTGCTTTCTTATAGGCTTCACTCCATGGCATTCCTCCTCTAATTAATGTCATCTCCATTTAATATGGCTGTAATTTACCTTCTTCCTCTCCACACAATTACATACAGCTGGCAGCAGGATAACTGTCACGGTTTTGGTTTGGAGAATAAATTCAAACAATATAGAGAGAGCTTCAGGTTTTCTTCAGATTTAAGAGTGTAATAGGTACACATGACTGAGAATAGATGTCAGTTCTTAAACAAGTAGTAGCACTGACTATTCCCAGGGTGAAGGCAACCACAGTGCTCACTCTGCAAAGAGAGGAGTTAAAATATTTTTCCCCAGTTTGTCACAGAAGGGGCAATTACTTGTCCTCCTTTGAGCTCAGGGGCATAAAGAAAGTGTCAAAAAGTGATGGATGTCTAGCTATCCCAGCCAATTCAATATATAAACGATTGTCTTCTTCAAATACAGAAAAACAAATGATTGAAATATCACACTATAAAAACAGATGAAGACCATATCCTTGTAACTGATGCAATGTCTTCATATGGGCATACCATCCGTAAAAATGAGGGAAAGGGCCAGGCCTCCGTAATCTAGTGGATAGAAGAAGAGTGTATGAAGGATAGTATAGGTGCTAGTCAATCCTTATGTCTATTAATTTAGAAATATTTATTTCTGTGACTAACAGACTTCTTACCATTCTTACCACCACTTCTTCTTAGTTCTTGCCCCTATTCACTCACTCAGTGTTATTATTTGCCTCATCTTTAATGCTTCTCATCTTATTTTGCACTCATGTTTATCAACTCCTTTCGTGTTTCTTCTTTTTCCTTATTCCTCTTGTCTTTAATCATTAGAACTGCTTAGTACAAAGAAGAGAAGGTGGAAAAAATAACTCTGTTGATCTTAAGAAAGATCATACCATGTCAGGATGAAATTCAGTGTTCTGTTTTTGAAACTGTCCACAAGCAGATGTTGAGGGAAAAGTATGAACAGGATAATAATGCTGCTCCCCAATATTCTTTCATCATCCAAATACTTCCATGGATTTTTTGAGTCAGATACAGTTCCTGTATTTGTTTAGTAAACTTCAGTGGACTTTCTTTTTATGTACTGTAGAAGTACCACGTATTCCTTAACTGGTGTTAACTTTTTACTATCTACAGCAAGTTCTAAGGCTGTGTGTGAACAAATTTCTCTCTTTTTTTTTTTTTTTTTTGGTTGGTTTGTTTTGAGCCTGGCGTTGTAAATTATTGATATACGGAAAGAACGATCCATGTGCTCTGTGGAATCTAGAAAAAATAATAGGGAGACAGGGTTGCAACAGGTAAGATTTAGGATTTAGGAAAGAATTTAGGAAAAAGCATATTGCTGTAACCTCTAGACTGTTTGAGAATTTGGAAACTCTGATATACTTTATCCAACACTTGAATGTATTGAATTCCCTTCCTGATGTATCTTTTGAACTATTTTCTATGAGATTATGAAGCATACAGGTAATTTTCTTCACTTCTTATCTGACAGGAAAAAAAGAAATATTATAGTAATTACAGTTAACCTTCTAAACTGTCTCATCTTTATTTTTCTTGTTTATTGTTCTTGGCTTTTTCTATCAGTCACTGTATTGTGTCTGATATAGTGCTGAAGCTGGGACAATGGTGGTTTCACTAATTTTAATGAGGACTCAAAAATTATTGATAATATTTTTGTTGTTTGTGGTGGCTTTTCCCCTATTCCTAAGACTTGCCTGAGACTGAATACACAGTCTGTGAAAGAAAGCTGGGGTTTAACTGGCAAAATACTTGAGGAAGTTTGGTTTTGCTAGTTATACCCATACAAATTATCTTTTGCATGTCTTCTAAATTGCCTCCTCATTTCAGAAGACAGTGACTATTAACAGGTATACTAAAGATGATACAAAATTATCAGTCAGAATCTAATTTGAATTCATAGTTCAGGAACAGCCTTCATGTTAATTGCCATTCTGGTAGCAGTTTTTAGGTGATACCTGGAACAAGAACCCCAACCAGCTGGGCACACCAAAATCTTCCTCAATAGCCTCACTCGTATCCCATTGCATTTGGCTTCGGAATATGGGGAATTTTGCATGGGAATATGACATGTTGGAGAGGTACCAGTCAAATTCAGCCTCCCAAATCACAACTGAAATGAATAAATAAGTTTCACACCACCACCAGAATGCATCACTGCAGTAATCTTTAAATTACAGCAATTAGTACATTGCATTATTCATACCTGCCATTAGACTCCCATGTTCACTACAGAAATGCAGACATTGGCATGCCGAATGGGTAATCCCTTCTGAAATTAACTCTTGAAATTCACTGTAGCATCAAATTACCATGTATAGCAGTTAACTCATGGTTGGAATTTTATAAACATCATTTGTGGAATAATTTTAATCTAACATCTTGCTGCTTTTTTTCATGGCAACAGGCAGCCTGTTTTGCTTCATGTACAGTATAGCTACTCAACTACATACATACAGGCAAAAGAGAGATTCTCTATTTCAGCACTCAGAGTAGTAGAAGTGTTCCAAACTTGCGAGTGTATCTATTTAAATGCAAATGAGTCCAAGTTTCTCTGTATTCTGTGACTCCTGGCAGGGGTATCTTGAAATTAAACTAGTCTTTCTCTGACTTACCTAAAATATTTGAGATTTATTGTTTTTTAAAAGTATCAGTTTTCAAAATCTATCTGGT
This sequence comes from Aviceda cuculoides, assembly GCA_035590195.1. NCBI lineage: Eukaryota > Metazoa > Chordata > Aves > Accipitriformes > Accipitridae > Aviceda > Aviceda cuculoides. Next base: position 5,775,250 of record JAVJGG010000048.1, read on the forward strand.
GAGTATTAGTCACTTTATCAATTTTGTGAACATCTTTACTCAAATGTGGGAATAAATCTTTTGTATTTGTGATACCAGACTTTATGTGAGTTGAAACATTTTCTGAAAATTAATATTGTTCTGTGAAACACTCTCACAAAATCTACAGTGATCATGTAGGTCATCACAGTGAAACAAAGTGAAAGAATTTTCAAGTGTCAATATTTAGATAGTGACTATTATAGCAGAAATATAGGGACAAAGACAGTTTCCAGAAGAAAAAAAAATAGTAAAAATAAACACAGCTTGCTCTTTTTCTTTTTTTTGTTTATTTGTTTTCAGAAGTTTACTTCAAAAAGGAAGAAATAATAAAATACCATACGAGAACAACATCAGATACCGAAAGAGATGAAACAACACCTGTCAATTTTCTGGGTGAGAAAGTTCACCATTAATTTTCAACTGAAATAGCTTTTTCAGCAATAAGAATACTGCAGATTACTTCACCTGTGCAACCTTGGCAAGTACTTCAATAGCAAACCTAGCAGATCAATTAAATGTAAGGGCTACACTGAACCTGTCCTTTGAGGGAGCAAAATCCTATTGAAGAGCAATTTCTCCAATACAATGAAAATGGAAAATTGATTTACAGTCTAAATGTGTCGGTTCTTATAAATAGAGTTATAACGAGGGTCTACACAATGTCAGATAAAAGAACGGAGGACTGAATGGGGGAACAGAAAACCGTTCAGTATAAATGAAGTATAATTGTTCGATCAATAGTTTGCTTTAAAGATTTAGGTAAGATTTCATTAGACATCGATCAAACAGGTATCATTTTGTACAGAGAGCAATGAACTGCAAGTTTATGGTGGGAAAACACTCAATCAGAAAAGTGTTAGAAGGATTAAAAGCTACTAAAATGCACTGAAACAGATCATGCTAATGAATAGTTTTTAATAGCAGCTAAATAGTATCCTTTATCTTTCTTTCCCTCTCCCTCCTCACCCTACTTCTGTGCCAGCAAAGACAGCCACCGAGGTAGGCTGGTTGCTGCAAGGAGGTTTTCAATTCCAGGTGTTATTGTAACATGGCAGGTGCCATTCTTTAGGTATGAAGCAGCTGCTGATAAGAGTAAAAATCCATAAAATGACTAGCACAGCATTCAGTCTCAAAGCACTTCATACAAATAGATGTTTGGCTAAAGGATCTTTCCCCAAGTATTGATACAACCATTTTTTAACTGGTTTAAGCAGCCCTCCTCTTGCTTTTAAGAGGTTCAGCAATCTAATCAGGGAGCAGCAGCAACACCATGAGATTTACAGCACATTAAAAAATGCAAATACTCAAACAAATAATGGGAACAGACAAGATTGCTGTCTACCTCAGGAGAGAGCATGATAGCAAAATGCCCAGGAGGAGAAAGAGCTATTTAAGTTAAAGGACAATGTTGGCAATTGGGAGTGAATAAATTTAGACTGGAAATTAGAAGATTTCTAACTATTAGAAGAGTCAGAGTATGGAACAAACTCCCAAAGGGAGTAGTGAAGGAAAAATACTAGCTTTCAAGACACATCCAAACAAGTTTGTGAAAGGTATTACAGAACAGTGGGAGACTGGGCTAGTTTGCCCACATCATTTCCAGTCATATGTAATACCTTAATAAGCACGATGAAGAGATGAACAGTAATTCATAGGGTGATACTAATGTCTGTCTCTTTCAGTTGACTGGAAATGGTATGTTAACTATATTCATTGAATAAAATTTGTTGCAGATAGTTTGAAAATCTGAAGTGAAGAATAATTTGATCTCATGGGCCTATTTCCCAGGCACAGCAATCATGTATTTCAGAAAAGGAAACGTAAATGAACTGAAGCTTATAACTACTCCTCTGGCTAGGTAGTATGATTTAGTGAGGACGTAGAACCACATAGTCTCTTAAAAGCATCCCTAAAGAAAGTACAACATTGCCTAACCTTCTTACCAACACTATTTTACCAAAGTTCTCTAAAAAAAATCAGTTGCAAAGCATGCATTAAAAATCCTGACACCAACTGAAGTCACTGCTGGAATGCCCATAGACCTGAATGGAGTTTCCATTCCACTTGCAGCTTCCCAGTGCTGTTGCTTAATTGAATATCAAGTTTCTCTAGCCATTAAAGCAAGTATTTGTAAACCTGACTCAACAACTGCATAGTACTGTGCTAGATGTACTTGTCTAAAAGTCAAGCCTTCCTTTTTCAGTTGATTTATGTTTCAAAATGGACATGTTAAATAAGAACTACTAACATGAAACTATCTATAGTAACATGCACCAAAGCCAAAAAGAACAAAAAGAAAATCAGAAGTGCTTACCATTTCTAATGTTTGATAGCAATGTAGAAAATGCAGTTTGGCTGATAATGTTAGTCCATCAATAAATGGTGTTACTCTAAACCCAATTTAAATAGAAAAAGGTATATCCAATGTGGTGGATTAAAATCTAACACTAATGAAATTATTATTATGTGCTCTGCATAAAAATGCCAATAACTGATCTCAAAGTAATTTCACTGACATACAGCGCAACGAAAAGCATTGATATTTTAATTGCTCATTGACTTTTCATTTAAAAAGTTTTAAGACATAGCAGTAGGATTTATTAGAAGGACAGTTTATCTGAATCTCTGAGATTACTCCTCAGTGGAAGTAAAACTTTACTTAATTACCATTTTCCGTGAAATGGATAATGCTGTTACTAATTTTTATTAGTGAAATCCATACAGGACTGAAAAAACGTATGGATCCTATTGTGCTACATGCAGTACAGACACTTAATTCTGCACAAACAGTTTTGGACATGGGGCAAAAAAAATAGAGATTTCTTAACTTTCCCAGAGTCAAGCGGTTAATCATTATCTAAAGAAGACACAAGACGCTGCTTCCCTCTGTCTAGGTCCTTGCAGTCTTTTATGTATTTGACCTTATTTCTTGAAGTTTGTATTGAACCCACAAATTCTTATTCTGGGAAGGATGAAACAGGAGATTGTTCTCAAATTACTGCTTCTAGAAGCCACTTCCCTTTGATCAGGTAAGGCAGTCTAATGGTCTCATACCCTTAAAAATACTTGAATGGTATTTCAGATTCGGCAAATAAACTGTAACAACTGCACAGCATATTTATGAAAAAATGCCAAACCTAACCAGGGACCAAGGAAGAGGATAGAAATCATTCCAGTGGGAAGAGAAAAACTCTGTTCAGCCACTGAAAGAGAACCTTTAGGCTGGGAATTTCAAGGCTGAGAGCCTCCTGTTATAAAGGAAAAGGTGGTGATAGGAAAAAATAAACATTTCCCTTGATAAATAGGATATATATGCACAACACTCACAGTCCAGAAACACTTCTCAGAACCCAAGAATGTCCTTTGCTTCGTGAATGAGCTAGCAAGTAAGCTATGGAGCTATGCAAGTTTTTTCCCTGTCTGTTCTAATTCTTATGTTTTAGTGCATCATAATCATGTATCAGAAGGAGAAGAGAACAGTATTACCAGGAGCAGTCTAGATAGTGTTGCCAAAGGTTTCTTCCTGGGCAATGAAAAAAAAAAGAATTTTGGGAAGACCATTAGGAGTCTTTCTCTTTGGTGAATATTTCACCAGCAGTTGATAATACAAAAGATAGATTATGATGATAATTTAAACTCACTTGAAGGGTTTTGTGCTTGCTCCTTGAGTGTTTTGTGGGATGGGTTTTGGGGTTTTTTTTGTGGGTTTGTTTTGTTTTGTTTTATTTTGTTTTTCAAAAATAGCAGTTTAGCTCTATTTTGTGAGAGGTTTGGTCCTGTACATTATTAGATATGATTCTTTATATTATTTAGTTAGAGGAACAATGAGTTTCTCTGTCACCACAGAACTTAACAGGTGATAAATATTTCTAAGATTCTGAGACTGTGTAATTTGAGTTATATTTGAAAAGTCGGACCAGGAGAAGTTAAAATCAAGTAGAAATGTGCTTAACTCAGTTCAGGTGGTGGTAAGGTGGAGGGAGAGTATGTCAAACTAGGATTTAGACACTTAAATTATTTTTCTTTTATTGACCATAGCTTTAATCTTGTCATGTGAAACCTTTTTTAGATTGGGATTTACAGTTCTTAAACTCTTTCTACAGTTTACCACTTGAGGCTAGCCTCTTGTCATATACTTGCTCAGCACCTAACTAAATAACCAGGGTAGAAAACACAGTCAAGCTGACTGTGATTGGAATGTTTTCTTAACAGGTAAGGAATACTAGTTTAAACCCCAGGAAAAGACCAAGCCTTTATCTCCCACACCCTTGGTAAAAAGTTTAATTTCAAAATTGCTGGGATGTGTTAGAAGCTGTCTGTTCTACCTTTACCATTTTATGGTATTTTGACTAGTAGATATCACTGAAAATGTCTAACGTGCCATAATAAACTGCCAAGTAGCTGGAGAAATCTGTTGATCAAGTACTTATCCAACTATTGCTTCTGCAGAGGAACTGGAATGTCCATTTAATGTGTCCAAGACTTTTCCATGGCTAGGTAAGCTCTGAGAAGTAGCTACCAGAATTTTCCTTTGCTCAACAATTGCAACTTTATCCTTACTTGTATTAAAAGGATGTCTTAGAATTAATTAAATGGTATCATTGAAAAAATTATGCAAGACATTTATTAGTCAGTCTGCCAGGTGCTTCTTCCAAACACATGGTTGAGTTCCCCACCTGTGAAGAATTTCTGAGAATTTGTTAACAAAAATAAAGACCAATTGTTTTTCTGATTAGGTTATATTGTGGGTATCAAAAACCAAAATACAACATTTTAGCAAATTAAGAAAAGAATGATTTTGGTTTTGACATTACATGTTACTAGGATAAACATCTGTGTATCTAATTTGCTGTAATGAGCAACTAATGGCTAAAACATAAACCATCCAATATTAAAAAAAAATTATGAAGATGAGCAGTATTTGGCTTCCAATTTACATTAGTCATTCTTTAATGTTTTTTCTCCTTCTATTCTGATTGCAAAGATGCATTATATTGCTACTGAGCTATAATCAGTTTAACATTTTTATTTTTAATAACAGTTTGTGTATTCATTTCAGTTTGTGATGATAATCCCAGCATGTTATGATAATTTGCATCTGACTTCCAAATGAGAAATTATTTTATTTGCATGGTTAATTTCTCTGCAATCCCCCTTAATTTCAAGATGAATGTGTTTTTCAAATTTGTCCAATTATGTAAGAAACAAACAACCAGCAACCCCCCCTGGAATCCCTCAGAGCTCCTAAAACCTTTATAACAATGTGTTTTCAATTAATTGCCTTCAACTGTTCGACTGTGGGAGAGTCGTTAAGCACTGCCAAGTTGCATAGAGGTTGTGGAGTCTCTGTCCTTGGAGATTTTCAAAAGTTAGTTGGACACAGCCCTGGGCAACCTGCTCCAGCTTTGGAGTCTGCCCTGCTTTGAAACAGAGCTTCAATGGCATGACCTCGAGACCTCCTACCCAAACTGAATCTTTCACTGAGTCCATTAAATAACAGCCATTAATGAGATTATATAGTGTCACCATTGTACATTAGATTATACAGGGAAGCAATTTTCACATTTCGGTCAAACATGAATACAATAATAAATCTTTCAAAACATCTACATTGAAAAGAAGCTTTAATGTATATCTCATGTTTTTGCATGTGTGGTTTTGCGTATACATGTTTGTATGCACATTTATATCTATATGTACATGTACTAATCCTATAATGTTAAACCATCCTTTTTTATACATCAGACTTTGGTGCTTAACGTGCTGAGGTTTTTGAAGAATTCTTGCTATTTATATTCTATTGCCAGTTCCTTCTAATTATATTTCAATGTGATTTAATTAACATAGACTTAATAATAATAATAATAAAAAAATAATTGTAAAGGTTGCCACAATGAGGATTGAAACTGGAGTTAGTCTACAAATCATTAGCTTTGAATAAGAACAATAAATAACGTATATAAAAAGAATAACATGTTATTTCCTTTAGTAAAACATTGAGCGGACTGAATTTCCTTTTTCATGCTTTTGACTTCTTAGTTATTCTAGAAAAAATTATCAGGAAATTTCTGCTTCCAGTAATGCCAGTATAAATTGAAAGTAAATCTATGATATATACTGAGTTACAGCTACCAGAGTATTTATTTCAGAACTGAATGTGACTCATTTATACAGCCAATTATACAGAAAATAATGATGGTTTTGTAGTGAATTTCATCCTATCACCATCTGTTACATATTTCAGAGCAGGTTTTTAATCCAGAAGGTTACTTTACTGGAAGTGATGATAAATCGATCTATATCTTTATTACAGGACATATTAATTGCATTACAGCCTTAATACATTAGAATATCATATAATGTGCAATTCTTCATGCTTGCTTACATAAAAGTCATATTGACTTCAAGTTCTTTGCAGCCAAAATGGCTCTGGAAGCCACACCCAGCACATGTCATACAACATACTGAAGTCTTGAAAGCACAATCTGTTCCTAAGAAATGTCATATGAAAAAATTCCGAAAAGGTGATTTTGAACTATGAAAACAGGTCATTTTGCATGAAGACACTTACTGTCTCAATTTTCAGGTGTTTTAAGGCACCAAAGGATTCTGTCTTTTAAAAAATGTATTTCCCATTGTTACCTGGAGTCTGTGGTGTTGTTTCAGGTGATGGTTATGTTTATGGATGTAATGATACTTGACTCTGCAGATGTATCAGGTTGAGTATGACTCAGCAAGTAATGTTGACTGTAGCCCAACTGTTGTCCATAGGATAGCACTTTCATTCTTTTCTCTCTTCTTTCTGCCTCTTTCAGAAGACAATATTCAGGAAACCACAGTGCACAGATATGCTTTTAATCTTAGCATAACACACACATTTTTCAGTTAGTTGGTACTGCTGCAAAGTTTAATGATTTAAGAAAAAATGTTATCTTCATAGTGTGTTTTAAAAGTACCATAAAAGTCTGAAGCTTTCTTTATAAATTTTTTCATACCAGGAATTTAAACCCCAAACTTATAAAAAGGTCAAAATCTTCAAGAACTATATTTAGAAATTTGATCAAAAGTACAAAACCTAAATTTTTGTTTCTGTACATATAGAACACATTCATAGCTTTTATGTGGAACTGTGAAAGTTTAAATTTTGTTTTGTCACATCTTTAAAAAATTAATGTTAACATTTTCATGTGAGAATTAAAAAAAAAGAATTAAAACAACTAAAAAATAATTAAAAGCCATTAAAAAAGAATGGGTCACATGAGGCTGCATAGCTGGGAAGAGGGACACAAGAAGAGCCCAAGCTGAAGAGAAGTGAAACTTTTGAGCACCCTCACAGAAGAGACAAAGAAGTGCCTTACAAAAGCTCTGTTTGGGATAGCTGCAGCCAGACAGTGTGTATGCATTGTTCTCCTCTGTAACTTTAATATAACTTTTTATATAGCTTTTTCAGAAGTCTGGGACCAGCTCTTAGGGCTGTCTCAGGCTGGAACTTTCCCTGCTTCAAGGTGAGGAAGATACTGCACTTAGAAAGGGAATCTGCTGTGCCCTCTCTTGTACCAGAGGCAATTTCCATCTCAAGGTCTTTTGAGGGGGATCTAGCAGGTGTGTAGATTATTATAGGCATTAGAGATAATTATATTCTGGTTGACTTTTGAAACCATTTGCTTTAAAATAGTGCTAAACCACTCTTAATTTAAAAGTCGAAGAGATAATCCTACTTGAGACTGATAAGGCCCAAAGTCTTTATCAGTGACATTGCTGATAGAGAGCTTTGGGATAGAAAGGATTAACTCACCTGATTCATTGCAAGCAGACTAAGCCTGCAAAAGAGCTCTCGGGAGAATCTGCTCACATAATTGAGGGTCTAGCATCATTTAAGTGCTGGGTTTATGTCAGCTGTGTCACCTCTGTCAGGCACCTGCAGTTTAAGTCCAGGCAGGACAGCTAGCATCAAATAGATGCTTGTACAGATTATATTTCATCATGTTCTGCTCTAAGCCTCTCCCTAGCATTTCAGGTACATTAATCCTTCATTCTAGAGATGTAGTTTTCCTTCTCATTCAAGATAAATTTAAGGAAACATGTTGGTTTCTGTATACATATCGCTACAAACAGGGAGGACTCTCTTCCTCTCACACACATCTGAGTAAGCTGAATAATTAGGTGTAGCACCTAAAACATTAACCTCTGATAAAGCTTCGGAAGAAGTTGAACTATGTAGCCCAAGGAGTTCTCCAGGATAGTAATAAAGAAAAATATGCCACAAACCTAAGTTCTGCTCCATCCATTTGCTTGTTCCTATCTCTAAACAAGTCATAGGTCTTCTCACTGAGGCATTTTAGCCATATCTTTCTAATTTTTTGCCATGTTCTTTCCAGCTCTTCTAATAGATAATAAGTCCCATTGCTGCTATACATGGAGGCTTGTTTCTTTCACCAAGACTCTCTTTAGGGACCTTGCTTTATTTCTGATTCTTTCACAAAAAGAAAGAGAAAAAAAAATCCATGAGGACAAAAAGAAGGTATGAAATGGGATCAGGCACGTGCATTATTTGCCCATTATTACTTGCCTTTGACTTAGTCTGAATACTACTTAGCAACAGCTGAAAACATCAGTGTGTTTTCAACATTCTTCTCGCACTGAACCCAGAACATAACACTGTATCAGCTACTAGAAAGAAAATTGACTCTATCCCAGCTGAAACTAGGACAACAGGACACATACTTTTCAGGAGTTTTCAAGTGATTTTGAAGGAAAGGTATTCCCAATATGGTCTAAAAAGTCCCCCTCACTCCTTTGATGGCGTACTTAATTTTCACCTGTGTGGAATTCAGCACGGAGTTAAATATTACAGTTAGCAGAGGTGTTTTCTCTGGGAATGCTAGTGAAATAATTAATCCACATGACCCAAAGCAAATATCCAACCACATGCATATAATTAAAGTGGTTTTAATCAGTTTTGATTGAGTTTAATCAAACATTTACTTTGTTTTTTCTCATTGCTTATAATTATGAAATTTGTTGTGCTGAAATAGGAAAACTGAGATATTTAACAAGCACTGTGAGTGGAAGGCACTGTGCAACTTTGTAGGCAGTCATGTAATGCACACTAAATTCAGTAGGGTTCACAAGACCACTTTCTGTATTCCCATCTGTACTCAATAAACTCTGAAAACACTTCTCAACACCTTGTAACAAGCACAAGATCATTATTAAGCTAGAATGCACTACATGACAAAAGACAGAATGGTGCTAAGGATTTAAGCTTATAGAGTATCAAGTAATTCCTTAGGTATAAACAACTGAATACTCCTCATAAGCAGACCAGACCCCGTGCTGAAGACGAAGACAGAAGTTCACAGCAATTGCTTTTTCCCTGACTTGAGAGAAAATGCTTTTTTTACCCCAAACCTTAGAGCTGTCTGAATCATAAAAATGAGAGAGACCGATCAGACACCTCGGAGACAGTGGAATAGTCCCACTGACCATCCCCTTCTTGGACCATGCGGTTTGGGAGAAACACTTTCCTCTAATTTCCTATCATTTCTACTTCCAAGATTTACTATCCTGCTATAAAAGCTCTCCCTCTCTCTCCCTCCCTCCCTCTCTCTCTCTCTGAAATCAGTAAATGCTCATTTGACAAAAACCTTTATATTCACAGAAAAAAATCATTTCAGCTACAAAGGGAGATTCTTGGCTGTTGGGAATGAGGAGGTTCTCAATCTGTTCACAATCTGAGGGCAAATTGTCACCTGTTTTCCCATAAAAAGTCATGATAAAAACCATACAGAAAACAAATCATTCACCCATCCACTTCAATAATAAAAAGTACCCCAGAAGTCTATGCTTTCAGTAGTAAAAATAAATAAGATAAATCAATATTATTTATAAAAATAATGAATTAAAATAAATTAATATAAATAATTTGATGGATTAGTCTAGCACTATTTTTCTTCTTTGAATTCACCTGCCTTCCTCAAGGTGTTATTTATTATTGAAAGTAAAGAATCTGGACCTTTCTTTTAACTGTGAGAGCACCACAGTCAATATTGTTTAAAATTGGGAAGAAAAAACTACAGAAAGGAACAGATTTTTTTAATGCAGCAAACAGACCTTCTACATGAAGTTCGTAACACTTCATGTTTTCCTGTAAAGTCAGGCTGATTCCCGTGAAAGCTTGCTATGGTTCTGAGTATTTTTGATCTTTTTAAGACCTTTCCTTAATTCTTTGTTTCTTCTTTCTTCTCTGACATTCCATTTGATTCAGAAAGCTTTGAGAAAAAAAATTATCAACCATAGGTATTGTTTTGCATTATTAACCCACAGACATTTTTCTAAGGCACATCTTATTTAAGCTTTTCTAACCTGTCGATTAGTTCCATATTAAACTAAATCAATATTATTGTGCTATACCTATTGCAAGAACTAGATAAATAAATATGAAGCAAAGAAGAAGTATCCCACAAACAGAATTTAATAATCAAACTCCTACCTGATCAGGTGAAGGCTGTATCCACACGTATACCATGGCTATGAATAGTCCAAAATAATTCCACATTTGCCACAGATGGTATTTAACATTCGTGGTTTCTAAAATTTCCAATTATATATACACAAATTTATGTTCTAAAGGCTCTGTGAGATATTTTATTATAAAAAGAAGCTGGGAGCACAAAAAGGCCTATGCTTTCCCTTTGAAATTTTAATCAGTAATGTGAAGATATATGTTATACAAAAGAAGCAGGCATGATGGGACAAATACATGCACTGGTCTTCTCTCAAGACAGCCATATAAATAAAAAACAAATTTAGACATTGATCAACTGAATGAAGCCTAAAGTATTGTATTTGTCCTGCACTGAAGAGCATCAACTGAGAAACTGTATAACATCATAAAACTGTCAAAAAAAACCCCCAAAACAATCCATAACAACTCATCCAGAATCACTCTGGTTTTTAAGGACAATTATTCCTAAAGGAAAAGAAAAGAAAGTAGGAAAAAAAAAAATCTTCAAAGAGTTACTATTATTCATGAAGTCTGGGAAAATTTGAAGGAAAGAATAGAGAAAACACAAGAATCACAAATTTTTGCACAATTTGATTGTGGTAAAACCTGGCTAATAAAGGAGATAGCAAAAAAAAAAAGTCAATCTAAACTTGATTGTCATTTAGCATACATACTAATTGTTAAACCCCTTGCATTTAGAAAAATCTGTGCTTTGTAAACAAACAATCATCTCCATCTTCATACCAGATTTTTCTACTGTCGTGGTTTAGCCCCAGCCAGCAACTAAGCACCACGCAGCCGCTCACTCGATCCCCCCCCCAGTGGGATGGGGGAGGAAAATCAGGAAAAATAAGTAAAACTCGTGGGTTGAGATAAGAACAGTTTAATAGAACAGAAAAGAAGAAACTAATAAC
>JAVJGG010000048.1:5802881-5817914 GCA_035590195.1 Aviceda cuculoides
CTTCCCCATGGGCTGCAGGGGAATCTCTGCTCCGGCACCTGGAGCATCTCCTCCCCCTCCTTCTTCACTGACCTGGGTGTCTGCAGGGCTGGTTCTCTCACACATTCTCATTAATCTCTTCTGGCTGCAGTTGTGCAGTGTTCTTTACCCTTTCTTTAATATATTATCAGAGAGATGCTATCAATGTTGCTGATGGTCCAGCAGTGAGTCTGTCTCGGAACCGGCTGGAACTGACTGCCCAACATAGGGACAGCTTCTGGTGTCTTCTCACAGAAGCCATCTCTGCAACCCCCCCCTTCTCACTACAAAAATCTTGCCACATAAAACCCATACAATACTTAAATCAGAGACTACATTGTTCTTGTGTTTTACAGTAAATTTTCTAATAGATTTATAATACAAAGGAATTATTTTTGCTGTTTTCACTTCCTACTGACTCTTAATTGGTAAGAAAATGTTAAAAATATCTTTGCATTATAAAATTTGTCACTTGCATCTAAATGATAAAGATATAACAATTTGGGGGAAAAGATTAATTTTAAGTTTAATTTTGAAAAAATCTGATTGCAAGTAACACTCAAAAAGAAAGCGTGTGAAGTAAATGTTGAGCTGAATGTCAAATGGAATTAATCTTATATTCAGAAAAGCTGAAAGAGATACACTGCAAACTTCATAACTCCTTGTTTTGACTGCAAATTACCAGTACTCAGGGAAAAGGGAAAAACGAGGCAGAGCAACAGAAAATTGGGTCTGCAGGCTAGAAGTCAAATGATGAAAGCAAAATGGAGCAAGAATGGGTAACTGAAGCAGTGGGAAAGCCTAAGTGGTAAAGAAAGAAGAAATAGCAAAAACAAGCCAGTGTATACTAAGATGGGGGAAGACCTTAGAAACAGGAAAAAGAACCATATACTTCTCTGGAAAACATTGGCCACTTTCAATCATGAAGCATTTAACTATAATATGTTATAATATGGAGATCCCTATATATTACTTTGAGAAACATAAAGGCAGATTTTAACATATTACACTGTACCTCGTTTTCTGTTTAAAGGTATATATCGGCTTTCCAATTACATATGTCTGAATTCCAAGTGGAAATTCTTTATTACTATTGCTTAACAAAAATATGCTTCTGTAGCAAAGCCTTACACTAACAGCCATTAATCCAGTAATATTTAATGTCTTGAAAGGATTAGAAGACATTGGAGGATCAGAATTAAGAGAGGATTTCTCACTTAATTATCCGACTCTGGATAATTCAGAAGGGGAAAACTCTTACGCTTCTATTCTGATTTAGTGATTTCTTTAACATTCAGCCAATATTTATCCATGGTGTAAAATAAAAACTACATCAGGCCCAACTTTGTCTTTTTAACCTCTCTGCCCTCCTCCACTTCCCCATAAAAACTTTGGTTTTGGCTACTGCATTTCTTGATGATATGAAAACAGGCATGCAAAATTGTTTGCCATCTGATATGCGGCAAATAAACTGGAAGGACTATAAAATCAGCACCTTGTGGATACACAAAGACCTCACAGGGTGAGGACATTTTTACAAAGATATATAAACCCACAATCCGCAAGGAAAAGTAATATTTTCACAGACAGGTCATTTCTGTTTTAAGGATATTGAAAGCAATAGCATTTGGTGCAACGTGTAATGTGTAGACCAGGTAACATGGGACCAGGAGCTGCCCTCCTTGATGGAGACAGCTGGCTCCAACAGACCCACTGCAGGGCATGGCTGAGCCCCTCAGCCAAGACAGTGGCATCTCTGGGAGAACATATTTAAGAAAGGGCAAAATGCCGCACAACAGTGAAGAATGAGGAAAAAAAAAGTGGGAGAAACAACCCTGCAGATACCAAAGTGAGAGCAGAAGGAGTGGGAGTATATGTTCTGGGCACTGGAGCAAAGACTCTCCTGCAGCCCCTAGAGACACCACACTGGAACAAATATCCATCCTGCAGCTTGTAGAAGAACCCGTGCTGGAGCAGATTTATCCTGAAGGACCACATTCCATGGATAGGACCCACTCTGGAGCAGAGGAGAAGTGAGAGGAAGAAGGAGCAGCAGAAAGGAGTGGTTATGGACTGACCACAAGCCCCACTGCCCATCGCCCTGTGCCACTCAGGAGGAAGGAGGTAGAGAAGTTGGGAATGGAGGACTGAAGTTGAGCCTGGAAAAGAAAAGGGGCAGGGGAGAGGTGTTGTTTTGATTTTTGTATTTACTTCTCACCATTCAAATCTATTTTCACTGGCAAAAAGTAAATTAATTTTCCCCAAGTGGAGTCTGGTTTGTCCATGAATGTAATTGGTGTCCCTGTCTTCATCTTCAGCCACGAGCTTTTTCATCCCATTTTCTCCCGGTGTCTTGTTGAGAAGGGAGAGTGAGAGAGTGCCCAGCTGGGGGTTTGACCTTCCATCAAGCTAACCCACCACAAGCCAGATTTCACAGCAGTTACTTAAGCTATTACCAGAGCAGAGGAGGGCACACGTTAGGCAGATGTCTATGCCAGGAGTTGCCCCCCTCTAGAAGAGACTGATGCTTCAAGCCACTTTTCCAGCTCTATTCCAGCACATAGTGAAAGTAGTTAATGGAAACCGTTGGATTTATGCTATACTATTAGACTTTAACCCTAGAACAACACAGAACATCATTCCATCTGCACAAGAAGCTAAAATAAGCAATTGCCAGCTAAAAGACAAACTCGGTGTCTGTTACCTTATTGCTGAATTGTGACTGTGTTCTTGTAAGTGTTTGGGCAGCATGCCACCTGGCCCAAGGGGAGACTTCAGACTTGGGTCACAAATGTGGTACATGGGGCACACACAATTCTGTCTGCAAATATAAAAATCCTTTTGCACATGAAGAAACTTCTTGGCCATGTGATTTCTGTTGAAGATTTTGCAAGTAATCTTACATGTGTTCTTGGATTCACAACTACAGAGTAACAAGGACAGTTTTTCACTGCATTTGACTTCAGACAGATACTGGAAGATCCTGTTTACCATCTACACACTCTTATCTTTTCACCTACAAGCTTGAGCCCACAGGATGAGTTGGCCGATTCACTCATCTGATATAGAAAATTAATTCCCTCTTCCCTCCCACGTGATAAGAAGTGTACTTTCTGCCATCAGCAAGCTGAACCAACTCATCCTTCAGGGAAGCTGCATAAAGGTGGATGATACAGGGGGAAAGGAGAGAAAAAGACTTGGCAGCATCTCAAAGTTATATCAGCTTAGTTATGACAGGAAATTGTACCTTGGCAAATGTCTGATCAAATGCTTGGTGATCTTACGGGGGAATATTTTGTGAATTTTGTCTGCAATACCTTCAAAATTAGTGTCTACTTCATATTTCTATGTTTTTTTCATGTGCATTTGGGATGGAGATATATCTGCAGGTGACATAAAAAACAAACCTCTGTTGCTACCTGAGGGTAAGTAGTGAAACCGTATTTGTCTATTCCTGCAATTATACTTATAATCACTTTGCTTATCTACATGTCTTTCAGACCTATTATTACAGTAAATTCACACACATTACATATCTGAGTGGGAAGATAGGTTACATCAGGCTGTAACAGGTCGTAACTGGAAGCAAATACCCCGTGGGATCCACTCTCACTGTTAAAAACTTGTGTTTGCACCAGTGGTTCCACATTATCTGTTACTAGTAGATGGTAAATGCTATATGATGTGACCAATTACAGTTCTTACTGGAAACATATTAAACTCCAGGACAATTTTTCATCTAAAGCAGTATATTAATAGTAGATTTTATCATTTAAGAAAATGAACCATTTATCTAATTCATCTATGAGCAGATTTTCTTCAAAAGCACTTTCTGAATCAAATACAATTTAATCTTAGTAAAATTTCATTGATCCTTCCAGCAATAAGAGAACTAAGAAATATCAAAACAGTTGCCAGCTCCAGAAGCTACTGACATAACTCTAGTCTGTTAGTGACATACATATTCATATTCATTTAAAATGAAATGTGAAAAAACTAAATGAAACTTAAAATTGAAGACGATTGTGCCCTCAAAAAAAATGCTAATCTGCATTCTTCCTTGACGAGTTAGATGTTGGTAAGACTTAGTATAGATATGTATAGATGTTGGTAAGACTTAGTATAGATTTGATGACCAAGAAAAAGGGAAAATTTGACCACTGAAATAAGGAGAACTATTGTGGGGAAAGCAGGTTTCTTTCCCTGTGAAGCCATCAAAGATTCTGTTTTATCATTGTTCATCAAAATTCAATGTTCTGAAATTGTGACAGATGTTGAATTAATAGGGAAACGTGTATACTGTATAACAGCACATTCTTGTGCAACACATCCATGGAAACAGTTACTTAGTAAAATATATCAGAAAAAAGTCAGTGTTGCGTTGTAACAGATGAGATTATGTACTTCTGTCAATATTGCACTGATGTATTACAAGATTAGGATTCTATTAGTGGTGTGTGCCAAACAGTATAGTTTATGGCATCAGAATTTTCTGCTAAAATAAATCTGTGGCAGACTCTGTGATAATAAATCAGCCATATTTTTTCCATACCTTTTGTTTTAAATACATTTATTTAGGAAGATTAGGTTAATCAAAGCTAAGTCATGTTCACTGAATAGATTTCTAAATGTATTTAGTATTTGTAGAATGCTGCAACATTTATAAAAATCATTCCAATAAATCAGAGCAATGAGTAAGCATTATCTTTTGGTGATTTTTTCCTTTTTTTTTTTTTGCTAAACTCTCAATTGCCTGTATCAGAGAGTTCTGTACAAAAACACAAGCTGATGATATGCCACCTTTTTATTTGCTAACATTTCCTGGAAGAGACCTAGAAACCTCATTTTATTTTTACAAGTATTCTTTTTAACTTGTGCATCCTTCAGTTAGCCTTTGACAGATTTCTTTTTTAAAGAAATTAAAAAATAATACAATTCAGATAGAAACAAAAAGGGATTTTTAAAGAAGTCCTCTTCTTCCATCTGTCTCTCTCTTCTGGCTTTCAATGATAGGTGTACAGATACCATCTAAAGCAAAAAAAAACATTATTGAAAGTGCCTACATGAATTTAACTTGTGAAATATCTCATTCTCTTTAAGAGGTAGTGAATAACTTAAGTAAATGAAAGACCTAGCATTATCACCCAAAATTAATATGAACAAGTCAAGGAGTGCAATTCTGATTTAAATTAAGATCCCAAAGACCAGCAGTTAAACTTACCTGCAAATTAAGGTTCTTGCAAATTACTAGATAGGCATTTTGATATATTAAAGGAGCCACCTGTAAATAAGAGCAAAGTTCATTTATTAGCAGGAATGCACAAAAAAAATCTCTAAAGAAAACATAAACAAGGGAAATTGCAAGTGTTGAAAATGTCAGTATCAATACACACTTTAACATTTTTTTTATCTTTTGAGGCAGTTTGTCTGTTTATACTATAGTTTTCCACTGAAAAGACTGTCCTGAAAGTTAAAATTAGGGCCTCTGGTTTGTGAGCTGAAGCTTTTATTTAAGCCCCTGGAAGGGCATTGCCTGTGAGAACACCAAAGCTTCTTGGATTAATAAAGTGATCTAGTGGAACAGGCATCACCACTAAGTTGTCTTTTAAAGTGACTGTGGTTTTCCAGGGATCAGAAAAGTATTCTTTTTCTCAAATGAGATAAAAATTCATGAATCAATGAGTCTAGAGGAATAGGCCAAGTTACCTGGTGAAGACAACGCACTTTTTTGCCATGCTGCCAACACCAAGTCAGCTAACAGTGTTACATACCTTTTCTTATTCTGTAGGACATACCAGGGAACACCCTAGGAAACAGGAAATGTAGCCTTAAATTCTATCAAGAAGAAGAAGGAGCTGAAAGCTAGAACTCATACAACATACACATATGCTGCACCACCTGCTCTTTGGTGTAAAAGAGGAGTAGCACAAGCACTGACATTTCAAGGAAATTAGCTTTCTTGGCTTCTTTATAAATATTCAGCATAAGAAGTGGAACATGCTGTGCCAAAGCAAATAATTGCCCTTCTCCCCTTCTTGCTCCCCACTTTTTCATATGTCACTAGAAAACCTGAATATGGATTTGGTTCAATCCAAGGTAAGTTTGGCTTTTGTGTCAGGGTCTTGAATACCCCAAGATCCTCTGCAGCCCTCAGCCTTGACCCCTCCCTGTGCTACGCCATGGGTATTCCTCTTCTTTGCTCTCTTTTCTTCCTGAGCCTTGCCTTGGTGACATGACTTGGACCTGCTTTGTCACCGTGGATTTGCACGGCCATCACGGGGCTGTTGCGCAAACTTGTCTCCTCTTATTAGTCCTGGTCTGTCCTCTTTGCTCAGGTCCTGCCAGACTGGACCCTTGCTGATGAGGACATTGGTCCTCCCTGTCTTGCTGTCACTATTGGCTCTTGCTTACATTTCACTTCATGAAGCAGCCCAACCTTGCTGTTCCCTGGCTTCTGTTTGTTGGGGTTTAGTTTTGTTGAGGTTTATTTATTTTGAATTATTATTCAGCAGATAGCTTCTCAGCTGAAGCTAAAAGGTCAATTTATGGAGATTGGGTTCCTCTTATTCCCAATTCAGCAGCTTAGTGAAAAACTTATTAGACACTTATTGAATAAAGTATTGCTCAGTGGGGTGTTGATCTGCATTTAGTCTCTTATTAAAGATCAGCATTAGTGAAGGATGGAAGGACTTGCTATTTTTCCACAGAAAAGCAAAACTCAGAAACATTTGCATTGTTCAAAACTTCTGGCAAATCTCCAAGGTCTGGTAGAAGTATAAAAAGACACAGAGTGGGTGAAAAAAGCCCCAACATAACATAAGTTAGGAAACAATGTGCTTCCCTGTGAAAACTTTTCTTTTTTTTAGGGTGAAAAAAAGTTGTGTCACAACAGCTGTGATGCCACAAAGATAAAAAAATGTTTTCATTCTCAAACTGAATACTCTGCAGAAAGTAACATAGTTTGAGTTTACTATACAATAGGCATGAGCTGCACCAAGTCTAACATTTTCCCCTCAATATTCTCAGAGAAGGAACAATCATGACAAATCAAAACACTGGTTGCTCAAAACCAGTTTCCCCTCTTGATCAATGGTGCTAATGACTTGCAGGGGCTTCTCTAAGCATCAGTACAGAACAATGCAAATAGAAAGTTAACCTTTTAATAATAGTCTTTTTTCAGTTTTTCTTATAAATAAATGTGTTTATGAGGATTGTGATTTTAGGACTGAGCTTCTAGATGAAGCAGAGGATCGTCAGCTCTTGCTACTGTTTTGCACCAACAGTTTGAGAATGAAGCAGCTCAGGACAGTTCTTCTGCCAGACTGGTACCAAACACTGAATATGTTCCTCATCTATACTATAAAGCTCTCTAACATACAAAAAAGGACTTTTGAAAAGCAAGCAACGCTTTAGGGGTTAGAGACTCCAGAGCTGAACAGATCTTGCATACTTTTGGAGAACCAGGATGTCCACATCACATGTTTTCATGACAACACACAGGACAAGCAAAACAAATGAGGCTGGTGAGGCACTAACAACATGCTGCTGCCACTGCTCACAGAATTCAGGCTAGCTAACATATTTTTAAAATCCAAAACATATGCCACGTAGGCATCATAAGACTTAAATTACAGAGATATTCCAGAACACAAGTAATTTGCTCAGCTCCTTGGCTAATGTGCCTTTATAGCTCTGACTGACATTCCATACTTCGGGATGTGCTCACAAAGAAATGCATAATCAGGGTTAGGCACTAGGTGGTGCGGAAGGGCTGGTTAGTAGGAAAGTGTATTTGTGCAGTTCTTGAATTGACTAATTAATATTCCCCTTTTTTTGCAGCTGAGGTAGAGGGATTTGTTCTTCCTAAGAATTCATCTGGATCTCTAGACTTAATCAGGTACTTTGATTTAGTTTTCACACCTTATAAAATCTGAAATAAAATTTTTTCCAAAGAAGTGTATTTAATCTTGGGCTGTGTTGGGCACAGACTATAGAAGGGTTATGTTCTCTTTGGTTTTACTTTTTTAAAATTTTTTTCCAAAAAACACAAGTGCAAGTAAATATGAGAGGAAAAGAAATCATGTTAGTGCCTCATCACATCAAAGTGTTTTAACCATGGTAAATGTACAGCTAGTTTTCCAAATATTAAATATACACATCTAGTTAAAATTAAATATAGAATAATCTATTCAGCTCTATGTTGCTTAAAATCCTTCTGCTTAGAAGATGAGCAGATTATGTAAATAACAAGTGATCTCACTAAATTAATGACAATATTCTGCTAAAAATGTGGAAGTAATATAATAATTCAAAACCAGGACATTTAAATATTATTTACTCACTATCTTCAGTTTTAACTAAATTAGTCTGAAAATTACATGCAGCTACTCTTACAATAAACAGCTATTATGCTGCACAATGTGTACACAAGAGACAGAAATGTATACACAACTATCTCTTCCAGGCCAATAACACTTTCTCTGTTTGTCTGAAGGTAAAATTGACTTCAGGGGCTTCTCTTAATTTTAGTTTTATTTCTAAGGGTAGGTGTTCTTTAGTGGGTTGATCTCAAAAGTTTTCGAGCTTAATTTCCGCCAAAGCAAGATTTCTTAAAATTTATCATTATTTCTATTATCTAAAAATTCATAATAGAAAATATTACAGAATCAGCCTCTCCCTAGATATCAAGAAGCCATATTTCCGGCTGCAACAAGCTTGTGTGAGATCTGTAACAGTCATCTCTGTCCAGGTATGGCAAGTGGGTCCAATTCCCAAACACATAGAATGTATTGAAAGGATTAAAAACCTATATGATATTTTTAAATATCTCACAATTTTAAGGAGACCATGCTTGTTAAAAGGAGAACTGGGGTGAATATTATCTGAACTAGTCACCTATCCATAATTTAGCCCTATGTCATAATGAAGACAACATTAAGGTTATTGACTTCTGCACTTGCTTAGCATCACAGGCACCACTGCTTGAAGAGTCACTGTCTTCACAAGGAGAGATAAGACTTGGCCCAAGGAAAAGACTTTTAACATAAACCCGGCCATAGAGCTGTGTGAAGTTGCAGCATGGTACTCTATCCCTGCATTTGCAACCAGTTAAAAGAAGCCTGTGGATTGCATCAGAGTTATCAGAGTACTGCCACAGAAACTGACGCAAAGATGCAAGCCAAGTAGAAAAAAACCCAGAAGAGTCCAAAAGAATGAAGTGAAAGCAAAGGTGGCAAATTCTGCAATAAGCAAATACGCAAATAAACATTCTTCTCTCACCAAACCACAAAATATACATGGCAAACCAGAATGACTTCTGAAAACTATTTTTATTTAACTGTGCATACTTATTCCATTTGATGTATTTATAGCTCTTTAATTCTCTCCATCTCCTAATAACATGCTTGTTAATATGCAGGGTATAAACTACAGTACTTTGTGGTAATGGGCTAATCAATCAAAAGAATTCTCATTTATACCCACACTTTCGTGGTCTAGAGAGGTCATTTTAATATTCTGCAAATACCTTTAAGCAAACCCCAGGGACAAACTAAGTAAAAAATGCTATAAGCGGCTAGTTTCCTATAGCCATGTCTAGTGTTTATACTCTGGTGTTAAATACTGTAGGATGATTTTATTGAGCCTTTTGAGTGTAATAAGCATAAATGTTACATATGCCACCATATGGTTTCTACATATGGACAGTCTGCAATTAATGCTGGAAACTATGATTTGCCTCTTAGTTGTGTTATTTATCTATGTGATCAAAGTTAACTCATTTGCACTGAGTATTTGTATATATTCATGACTATATGCATAACTGCTTCAGTGCTTAAGTACTGGTTGTGCAGAATGAAGCCTGTGTGTAGTATATGATCAGCAGCAGAATGCAGAATAAATACTTAATGTCAAGAAAATTGTTGTAAACATACTGTGCTATAATACTTTTTTCTTGGTCTTTAATGTGGACAGCTACCAGAAAATATAATATTCTTCTAATTAAACAATCATCGTGTATATAGCACATTTAAGACAGTGGGTTAAAGTGGATTTGCTTTTTCTTAATTAAATGTTATGCTCTGATTTCATTCATTGCATGCTCTGAAAAGCTCCTGAAGGTACAAATAAAATTTTCAGCAAGAACCAAGAAAAACTTGGAACCGAAAAATTAAGCAACCAATAGTATTTGTTATCTAGGAGTGGATAATTCGCAAAACAATTCTATGGTATCAGGACTGGCAGTTTTGGCAAGTCATGTTAGCATCACAGACACCACTGCTTGAAGAGTCAACTGTCTTCACAAGGAGAGCTAAGACTTGGCCTCCATATGCACGGAGGCATACACACTGAAGAACTACCTCTTTCCTTTTTTGTCTTAATTTGGGGCACAGCTAGATAGCTACCGTAAACTAGTAAGCACTTTTCTGCCCTTTTCTCAGTAAAAGACACCCTGACAACAACCAGTACAACACAATTTGAGATCATTTCATGATGAAATTCTGTTTCATAACACTCAAAGTAACAAAATCTGATTTTGCTATCTCCTTGTATACTTTTGCATGGAATAGCAAATCATTGGTAGCCAACATTTCTCTTAGATCTTTGTTTGAACCAAAGTTGTTTCAAAATAGCATTTTGCACTTATCGGTAATACTCAAATGTGTTAGAATATAAACAGAACTACATAAGGGAAGCTTCATGTTATAAATTAGATTCTATTGCCTAAAGGTCTAAGTTTGTTTAGGTTGTTAATCAACTTGCGTGATGCCTTGGTATGTCATTAAGCTTTCACATGGTATTGGTGAAATAACAACTAGTTTGATTTTTAGCAGAGCAGTTAGTATATGAAATCCGTGTAACACCTTTTCAGTAAAAAATGTACAGAACAGCAAGTGAAGGGTAGTATAATTGTATATATATGGGCTTAGTAATTATGTATATATACATGGGATAAACAGTGATGAAAATCCAACAGTGTGTGTAAAGTGTTTTCTTGTTGGCAATATCTGAAGATAGGATAAAGAAGGTTTTAATAAAATCTAGGTTTTGTACTGTATATATTGTTTAAGAACATGATATGATACAAGTTTCCAACAAAGATACAGGTACAAAATTTATGGCCTTGAGGAACATTCTGTCTAACCCTGCTGTTTCAAAAATTTTATGTCAAGTACAAATTTTGAAAGAAATTTTTTCCCTTAAGACATGGAAATGTGGGAGTCCTTTCAATGCTAAAAGTAAAGAAACTTGCACCAAAACTACATAGGAAATGTACTTGCAAAGTGTGCACACCTGCTTAAGTTATGAAGACTGTTATTAACTAAAAAAATAATATCAGTCTGTACTAAAATCCACCCTCGACATAACTCAATTGGAGCTAATGAAGTTGTGCCAGCAGCACTACGCTGTGTTTCCGTAAAGCTGTTCTAAAATTACACACCTGCTTCAAATGCATAAACTAGTGTCAATGGGGAAAAAAATGGAGACACATTCACCACTGGCATAACTCTCCCGACATCTGTGGGGAATTATGCTCATGTTTTTCTAAGATTGCTCTAAGACCCAAACAGTAGATTGTGGGTTATCCGAGCGGCAGCCAGGACAAACCTGAGGGAGAGAATAATTAAGTATTCTTCTTTATGTGCCTGCTGTTCCCCCACATTGGACTTTGTTCAATCTAAAGACAAAGATTTCACTGGCAGTATGCTTCATTTGCTTACTTTTGTTCAAAGTCTCCGTCCAGCAAAGATTTAAAAACACTTAATATACCTTCACATTCTATTCATTTGCAATGTTTTGTTCATCCACTGAGTAAACATGCATGGACTGGAGGTCAATTTTTGCCAGAAAACCTAAAGTTAATACTTAAAGACAGTTTTAAAAGTAATTTAAGGGTGTAGTATTGGATGGTGCTTGTAGGTACATACCATCTGTTTCATCATCCCTACTCATTTAACCGAGTTTACTTTTGGTCACTCAACTGCAATTGGTTTTCATCCTTATTGGTTTGTTTCCTGTGTATTGTACTTCTTAATCTCACAACGTAGATAACATTGTTTGGACAAAGTAATAAAACCGAATACCCATAACAATGTAGGTCTGTATTAATAGCTTAGGCAACAACAACAAAATCTGTTTCTTACAGTACATTCGCCATCTTTAAAACCAAAAGTGTCTCATTCAGATATAATAGCTTACTCACAGCACCTATTTTGTTTGATGGTTACGAAAATCATGTGTAACTCTAAAATGAAATGACAGGGCTGATAGATTCCTAACAATTGCTCTGGCAGAGAGACGTGTAAGTGATTAGCACTGACAATAGTTTTGAACAGCCTGTGTTACAGTTTCCCTAGCAAAGTTGGAGTAATATGTAAGTGGCTCAAAGTCTAGATCTAGACTGCCAGCTTTTCATATCAACTAATAACATCAGTTCTTTTCTCTCAAAAACCCAATGAAACCTGATGCAATAACTGATGCATAAAGCAGCCGGTGCACAGGGTGCCTGGAGCACAGCCTTCGGGGGACACTTGTGTCGCTCGCGTAGCAACAAAACACGGGCACGAAGGGTCTCAGTGCTGGGCATGGTCGAGAACACGCCGTGGGATCACACGCTTCCCTTTCTAAATATACCTCTGGACTGAAGAATTAGTTTGTTAAAGTAATTCCACTGAAATCCCTTCTGCAGGAGGGAAAAAAAGGTAAGAAAACAAAAGGGATCTTCACTCGGCACTGCTTAGCGACTGTTGTCTGCCACCACCGCTCCACAGGGGAGCTGGGCTGCTCCATCATGAAGCACAGAGCTGTCCTGGCAAGATCTGTAAGGCAAACTTGGCCCACACCTGAATTTGAAATCCTTTGTCCTACATCTTCCAGATAAGAATGGAATTAGGGTTAAAGCAGACTGAAAATCCGCAGAGGCTGCCATGTTAAAAAACTTCATTCTGCCCAGAGCACAAAATAAAATTCATAGCATCTTTCTGCTGTGCAAAGGTGATACCATTTAGTAACTGACACATGTGATGAAATCTGGACACAGAATACACAGATGCCGTATGGCATTATTCACTCCCTGAAGTGAAAAAGATTTTAATAAAAAGAGAGCAAGCCCATATAGCCATACATGAGCAGTTACAACAAAACACTGGCCTACAGGAGGCCTTTTGTGCTTCTTTCAGGTTTAGTTTTGATTCATTTTCTACATTTAAACACACTCATCTGCTTCCAAATGAATGCTTAACTTACAGTAGAGAACTACCCGGAATAGGGAAAACCCTTGTAGAATGTATCAAGTTGATTTACTTCAGATCAACTAAAAAATATAAAAGAACTCAATTTCAGCTGTTTCAGGGAATCAGTTTGTCTAATCTCATAAATGAGGATCACATATTACTTTTTTAATTGACCAGTAAGTACAAATAAATGTGGGAGATTAATCTAAAATTCAGAGGGTAACTAGAGCATCAACCCAAGATAACATCCCCTGCAGCTTTTAGATAGGGAAAACCACCTCTGCATGGTAACCATATTAGCTCTCAGGAGTCTCTAGGGAAGCAAGGAAGGTATGACTACTCACAACATGTGCTCCCTCATTTATTTTTGGCTTGAAAAATCCTCGCCCAGAGAAGGTATTAAATGAACTGTCTATTATTT
Organism: Aviceda cuculoides; assembly: GCA_035590195.1. NCBI lineage: Eukaryota > Metazoa > Chordata > Aves > Accipitriformes > Accipitridae > Aviceda > Aviceda cuculoides. Next base: position 5,816,553 of record JAVJGG010000048.1, read on the forward strand.
TTTGTTGTTGTTCAGTGAATTCCTTTTTAGAAGAATGGGAAAATGAGAAGAAATATGATAAGGAAAAACACTTGTCTGTCATACCAATATTCGTGGGGGTCAGAGATTGTTAGGGTATTGGAAACTCTGTGGATCTTCAGATGCAATCTTCACCATAATACTAATCAGCCAGTTTAAAACTTGCTAAATAACCCACAATGACAAATAACCACAGAGTAAGTTAAGTTTAATGGGTTTGTCTGACTGTTTCTGAGCATGAATATTAAGTTTACCTTAGTGAGAATTGTATTTTGGTAATCTCTTTTTAGTCAGGAACAGGCATCTTTTTAATGTGCATGCGTGAGAGCAGGGAATGCATAACAAGCCTTGCCCTATTCTCTGAATAGAGCAGCTCCTGGGAGCAGCTCATTTCAGACTTTGATGCTTTCCTTTCCCCAAGGGAGAAAGTCCATTTCTAACAAGTTCCTTGCACTTGATGATTTTATTTTGAATAACTGTAACGGTGTTACATGCTTCAGAGATGTGTCTGACATCGACTGCCACCTTTGTATTAGGTGTCTCTCTCTCATCCAGTTTCAGGCATTGTTACATCCCAAAGCTGAATGTGGCAGTGGTGTGACTTTATATTTCTGCTGCCAATTAATCTGCCATCTCTTTTTTTGCCTGCAGGTCTTTTGGTTCTCTATGAGCATGCAGTATCTATCTTTGACATAGAGGGTTGTTTACAGATTACTGGTCATTATCCATAGAAATTCAGCGCCTACTCCCTTTTCACGTCTTTTGCAAAACTAAGTTATTTCTCTCAGAATTATTATAAAGATCCAGAGCTGTAGTTTATTTTATTTAGCTACTCTTTCATTAACATATGGCTCCTCTATAATTTAGAACTGCTTTTTTTTAAAGATACATTAAATGTACCTATGCAATAAAGGAAAAAATAATGCTAAATAAAATCCATGCATAAATCTTGTTTGCTGAAAGTGTTCCCCATCTTCTTCATCGAATATTTTGAGATATCTACAGTAAGCAGTGGTTACTTTATATATTATTCTAAAGAAGGACACAGAAGTACAATGACACACCAACTCTGTATAAGGGGTCAATATTCATACACGTTGCACTGGACTTTGCACAGTAGGGAAGGACACAGTGTACCAATTAAGAAGGTATAGAATTTGAAAAAAAAAGCAATCACTTCATTGTTCTTTCTTTATAATTGCCAGGGTCAGTCTATGCTATGAGAGATGCCCTACTGTGCAAGAAGAACATAGGTATCATCCAAAGGAAAACCAAAGGCAAACTTTTCAGAAGATAGTTCATTCAAATTTGCAAGTCACTGGGGGGGGGGGGGGGGGGGCGGGG
>JAVJGG010000048.1:5832091-5845461 GCA_035590195.1 Aviceda cuculoides
TTTAGCTACCACTTTGACTGCATAACCAGGTTCTCTAGAGAACTGTGTCCACAGTCCTCTAGCCATTCCCCAACAATCTTCCACCTTCACATACAAATATACACAAGATAGCTTCCTTCTCCTGTGAGTCTTGCTCTCCTTTGTCTCTTAATACTTCACCAAGTAAACACTTTTGTCAATGTGCAGGTTTCTCTCCACATCCATAACAGAAATGCTTAGTCAAACTACTTTTTTCACCTTATCGTAAACTGTTCGGTCTTGTATGCCCTCTTTTCTCACTCCTTTTCCATTACTAGATGGTGAAGTTAAAGCAATACCAGACAAGCTCATAGCTGAAGCAGCTCCACAGGTGGTCCTATAAAAGGTGCTCATCAAACACAGGGATGCAGTCGCATGCCACCCATGGAGTTTGACTCACTCACATCCACCTTGGCACTTCCATGTTCAACTACAGTGATTTAATGACAAGAAGGAAGATAAGGAAGAACAGGCTTCTTTTTATCCTCCACTTCTTCTTCACATATATGATATAATCTCTGACAAATTTAATATAGGGCCAATTTAATTCATGTGAAAAAAAAACCCCAAACCTCTCTTTTTCTGTTAAATGAAAATATGATCTTCTAAACGGCCTAGAAACTTTAGATATCAGAAGAATTGCTCATTTATCTACCTCCCACTAAAACATAGGCCTCATCTTGAGCCCACTGGAGTCAGCAGAAAGATTTAGATTGAGTTCAATGGGGTTTGAATGAGTTTTTCTGAGAGTATTCAATTCATCTCACTTCTCTTATTAGCTCTCCAGGTTGCTGTAGTATTACTGAAAATTCTGATCTACAAATAAAGAACAAGTCTTTAACACACAGCAAACCAATTAATTTCAAAATTGCTTAAGGAATTTTTAATTCAGCCTTTTATATATGAGATTTTTTATACTGGAACTCTCATTTTCTTTTACATAGTCACTGAACAAGCAAAACTGCCAGACTTTAACTCACTTCTTGCAAGCATTACCACATGCAAAAAAATGCTAAATTAAAATTTTAGGCCATGTGCATGAAAGCTCTTTGAGGAGGTAGTTTATTTCACCACACAATTATTTTAAAGAGATAATTCAACATCTTCAAGTGATTTATTAATAACACATTATTTTTAAGTCAAACCTTTAAGACATTTAGCTTATTCTCAGCTGAAATAACCTCTTTTTGCTCTGTTATGAGACCATCTAACAGCATAGTAGAACTCCAGCCATTCTGTGCTGGCTATTTCCCTGGAGTAGTAAACAGCTTACTGCTCCCTTCCCCAAAGCAAAATGCCCAAGATGCACTTCATCATCTGTCTATGTCATCACTTATATGATCTCATTACTATCCTAAAAAACACCTAAGAATATATGGGTTGTTTGTCCACACACTACTCATGTGGGGTAGGAGGGTACTGCTCCAGAGACACTGAGTACCATGCCTGAGCCTGACAGCCCAACTTGGTTCCACTCAGAAATCCCATTCCAGAAGCTGCAAAGCCTCCTGCACCCTAAATCCATGTCTGCATTCCTCTTCTTTGAATTAGATGGCATATAGTCTAGCAAAGAGGGGGGGATGACAAGGGAGGAAGCAGCAGTTAAGAAAGGTACTTCAGGATGTACCATAAACAACACAGGAGAAGCTAAGACACTTGCCAAAAGTGTCAGGAAGCAGAAAGGTTCAAGCTAAAGGTGTTGTTCGCAGGGATAAAGGAAATGTAGGTGATAAAATCAAATAGGAATCTAGGTCCTCAGTGTTTACCTAAAATCTGGAAAATCTATGTCAAACAGTTAAATGTAAGCCTGGGACTGATGTATGTTGCACAACCGAAGCCGTAAAGTACAGTACTCAAGTATAGAGACTGATCCTATTTTTTAATGACGTACATTATAGAAGGAAATTCTTCTATAAAAGAACCAATTTTATTTCTATTTTTTAAAATTTTCTTTTACTATTTCTACAGAAGACCTCAGACAGCTATTTCTATGTTGAGTTCCAATGACCAACATTTATTTTCAGGTTTACTTGGGATCCATCTGGATCTCAGTGTCACACCTTCGATCTACTTATACAACCACTAAACTAAGAAGTCCTCACAGCATGTTCCTAACTGCAAATCAAGCTAGTTTCCAGACTGATCTCGCATAACCAGTATTACACATCTCCTTCTATTCTCAAACTTTGCATCGTTGAAACTTCAGTGACTGTTCTTACCTTTGTGGTTAATCTCTCAAATATCCTAACAACAGGCAAAATCTTTTTTTTTTATTGTTTTTTTTAGCAAGAGGTAGCTGTTGATTGAAATTTTATCTTTCTTGTGTTTCGTACACTGTTGATTCTAAAACCTTACTGTAAGATTAAATTTTGTAGGACTTTCTAGGCCATTTGTTCTAAGCCTAGCTTTTGAAAAAGGAAAGGTTTCTTCCATAATGTTATGTATAGTCAAATAAACAGCAATAGTAGGAGAACACAACTGATTTCCCCAGGCTGATCTCCATCTGTTCAGAGTGTAAAACACATGTATATGTAGTTCAATTAATTTGAAAGTACTGTCTGAATCAGCTTGATGTCAGGTCTCTGAATGAAGAAAGAATAAAACTGTTAAAAAGATATAAATTTTTTTCCCTGGGGAGTCTGATCGAGAGTTTTCTTAAAATGACATAAAATTTTATAAAACAGGTACATAGGAACATTAAAAGGAAAAATCTACTACATTTGGAGAAGAAAGCAATTTTATGTCTGTCCTTTGGAGGCCTGAATTACGTAAATCCTGACAAATCTTTTTTACTAGAAGTATGAATATACAGATTTAGATCCAATAGAGGGCATTTGCCTTTGCCTCTTTGTACAACATTAAGCATTTGATTGCCATCTGTACCAGAAGCACAGTAGTAAACTGTGAAAGAAATGTGTTCTCTGTAAATTTCAAGCATCCTAAAAATTCCTCTTGCAGGGGCATGGATGATTTTTGATCTAGAAGTAGTGGAAGCAATTTCCCATACAAAATGGTTCCTCAAAATAACATTTTGATCTTTTTCCCTATATATTTGATCCACAGCAAAGATTAACACTTGCATCAGGAGACAAAAGCAAAACAGAAATGCACAGGCTTTCCTATTTTCAAGCATAAATATATATATATATAAAAACAATAAAACAAAACCCAGGCTAGCTTTCCTTCTTTAGAAAAGCACAGAAAGCAACAAGGGACTCAGAAGGTTTTTCTATATGATTGCAAGGCATGCCTTTGGAATCATGCTAAACTAATATACATTCGTTCACTTCCCCTTACCTAATAAGTAGCCTAACCTGAAACCAAAAAAGTAGTCCACATCTCCATTTGATACAACAGTCTCCCTTACTACTACTTGTACACTTGACATCAGTTAGTCTAGTGACAGAATATCAAAATTGTCCACCTGTTCGCATCTTGTTAGTGTCACCACAATCTTACTGCAATCCACCTCTCTACTATCAGAACAGGTAGACTAAGATGGCTGTGAACCTCTCAGTTACATCCTCATTTGTAACAATGGTTGAAAACCTCCTATAAAAACCTAACTCACATCTTCTCCTCGAGCAAAAAGAAGAGCCTATCACGTGCTTCTTTCTTACCCAGATCATATTGGCATTTACACCTTACACTTCAGAAAACATAATATATTTTCTCAAGAGTCATTGCAGTCTGTAACTGGGTTCAGAACCGCAATTTCTATCCCAGTCTAATAGACATTGCTTTTATATATTCAGTCCTTAAAAACAGAGTTCTAACCCCTTGGAAGAGGGATCTAACATAATTTTCAACAAAAGGATTAGAATTAAAAAGTAATAATTATTTACTCTCTGTACTATTAATAAGTCTGCTCATAATATCCGAGGCAGTTGCCAAAATACCTTTTTGTCCTGTATGTTATGTACTGACAACCTATCTTCAGGATATGACTTATGTACTGACAACTTATCTTCAGGCTGAATCAAGGAGCTTTTGATTCTACTTCAGGCACCCACTATCACCAAAATTATTTCTCTCTTCACAGCCTCTCCAAACGTGCCACCTTTTCTCACAGAAAGACTCAGATGTGGTTCATTCTCCAGTATTCATGATTTTCTCCTTTCCTTTCCTCCCTGTATTCAATAAGAAACAGGCTTTCATTGTTTCTTCTCCTTCTTGGCTGGAGCAAAAAAGCACATCTCCATTTTCCGTTCGTTTTCCCCATAAATTTCTTCTCTCAGTTGGTGACCCTGCTGGGTTTCCATGGATGGCTAATTCTTTCCAATTAACTCTCTGTACAGTAAAAGGCAATTGTATGTGACTTGTACAATTTTAAAAAGCCTGAAGAAACATTCATCAACCAAATTCTTGGGTTTTGGAGTGAATCTTTTGGATTGAAGACAATTTTGGCATATAAAATTCTTACCATTTTAACACCAGTAATGTTGCCAAGCCAGCTGACTGATGGAGTGACTAAGTGTGAAATCCTAGTGACTTAGAGCATTTTTTATGATTATGAAAAAAAAGCTTAGGTATGTATCTGTATTTTTCAAATGTGTATTTTGTACATAATTTTCAGTAAATCACAGGATTATTACGGATAATGCATAATTAGTGCACTTTTTTCTCACTGATGCCAACAACATCAGAAAACTTTTAATGACAATGGAACTCTTCGGATTTCATTCTATTCTAGACACAAAAATAATCTCCAATGGGCTAAATTATAGTAAAATCCTGTATAATAGATGCTCTAAAAATGTTTGGTGTTTCAATATATTCTTTATCCATACTTTTGAGTTGATAAATGGAGTATAAAGTCTTGAAAAATATTTCAGACATTTTCGTAGGTTAAAAATAATTGCATAGACCTTGAATCTTCTTAGACAACATACATGTACCAATAAAAGGTATTTTATTTAAGCAATCATCTTTTAATATTTCTCTATTCTAAATACTGTCCTGGTAGGAAAAATGAATAATTGTTTGTTTGACAAAAGAAAAAAATATTCCTATCTACAGTATAGAGCTCCATCTACATGAAATTCCCTGAAGGTCTTTTAGTGTTGATTCCACTGAAGAAGCAGAGCTAAGAGATAGAAAGGTCATTAATGTCAGCACATAGTTTCCATCAGACCCAGTCAAAATTTTGTCAAAATTTGAAGGATTCATGAGAACAAAGGGGTTGGTTTATTTGTTTGTTTTTCCCCATGTAAAGTGAAATTTAGTAATAAAGGGCATATACTGAGCTATTCAAACTGCTTCCTCTGTGGACAGTATATAGCAATTATTGTGCCCAAACTATTTTGTGTCTAAAATAAGCCCCAGGGAGAAATGTAGATGGTTGAAGATGGACCTTAGGCTACTTCTTTGATGTATGCAGTCAGCATGGGCAGGGTTGTTGCTTTGATATGCACCAACAAAACCACACATATCTGTGAAATATCACCAGTGAACATTTGGAATTGTTTCTACGCTTACTTAAGGAGCTCAAAAAGAAAGCTCTTGTTATGTATCAATTCTTTAAATTCAAATGGCTAATTTATATTTTAAAATTGTAATTACAATCTAAAAAGAACAGAAACATATTTTTTAAAAAAAGTTCTCAGTTTCTGAAAAGCTGTAGTCTTAAGATTGCATTTTCAAACATGAGTCATTCACAAATTAACATCTAAGAAGACCTTTCTGACAATATACCAGAAAACTTCTGCATTGCCATAAGTCTCATATGAAAGGAAAGAGATAGGCAAAAGACTCTGAGAGACAGCTGTAACAGGAAGATTAAAAATGCTTATCATATATAAAGTTCACGTGGAGTGCAGATTTTACTAAAACAAATCTGTGCTTGTAGACCAATGCATTCTGCTTATATCTAGACCAAGAGAGATTTCCGGTGCAAACTGGAGCTGCTTACTTGGAAATGTTTTCATCTTATTATGAATGTTTTCTGGAGTCTGAGATGGTTTGTGATTCATTTTGAGGTGTAAGTCAAAATTTCATTTTTAAAGGTTCTCCCTTTGTCTCTTAATGGGTAAGTAAAGATGGATTCTGAATGTTCAAAAAGACTTCTCTCCTGTTGCATGCTATTAGGGAAGAGCTTGGACAAAAAGCAAGCACTTTTTGTTCATTATGAAAGAAAACTTTCTTCCAAACTGCATATATGTCACAAAGACTCTGTTTCCATGGGACTTCTCTAGGTATAATAGATCAAGGGAGTTGGAAAAGTACTGGTTATTTATGCACAGACTTCATCTGTACGGTTCTATTTAAATCTTGAAAAATTACTTTTTGAGGAGAAGGTCTATGACAGGCAGAGACAGATGGAAAGGTACTGTCGTATATTTTTTACAATACTATTACATAACATATTTGGTGTGAATCATGGTAAGTCTTCCTACACATTCTCACAGTACATATTGATGATTGTGAGAGGCAAAGAAAGGGGGTCTATAGCTGCCAAGTTCAGAAGCTCAACACATCATGCAATGGCATTTGAATTAAGTACTTCAAATGGTTAAAATAAAAGACCAGAACAGGAAGCAGTGGTTTCTTCATTATCATGGCAAAAATAAGTCATACAGCAAAAGTGATCACATTTTGGGCATTTTCAATACTGTCCATTCTATATTTCTCTATGTTATATGATACATTGTACAGACACATAGGTTTTTATGTGTGTTTATGTCTCTGTGAACTACATTATATACCTGTATTATATGCATATATTATATCTATGTATATATACTGTATATATAATTTTATTAAAAATGGCAATTTTTTTTCCCTCCACTTATATTTCATACCTTCCTTTTCTAAAGACAGAATACTCTGTTCTCCTCTTGTTCACTTCTGTTCTCTGACTATTCCTGTGTTCACTTCAAATTCTAGATGGTCTTAGTAGCCTTGTTTATAGTCTCTCTTCATCCTATCAAAACTAATTTGAAGTATCAGCTTCAAATGACACTTTTCATCTGCCATCTGGGCATTTTTTATTGTCTGGGGCAACTCCTCAGTTTTACTGTTGTCATGGGTTAACCCCAACCAGCAACTAAGCACCATGCAGCCGCTCGCTCGCTCCTCCCTCTGAAGTGGGATGGGGAGGAGAATTGGGAAAAAAAGGTAAAATTCATGGGTTGATGTAAGAACAATTTAATAGTTGAAATATAATAATAATAATAACAATGAAAAGTAAGATAACAAAAAGAGAGAGCGATAAAATCCAAGAAAGACAAGTGATGCACGATGCAATTGCTCACCCCTGTGCTGACCAATGCCCAGCCAGTCCCCAGGCAGTGATCGGCTCCTTCCAGCCAGCTCCCCCCAGTTGCATAGTGAGCATGACATCCTATAGTATGGAATATTCCTTTGGCTAGGTCAGGTCAGCTGTCCTGGCTGTGCTCTCTCCCAGCTTCTTGTGCACCTCCTCGCTGGCAGAGTATGCAAAACTAAAAAATCCTTGATTTAGGATAAGCACTACTTAGCAACAGCTAAAACATCAGTGTGTTATCAATTTTATTCTCATACTGAATCCAAAATACAGCACTGTACCTGCTACTAGGAAGAAAATTAACTCTGTCCCAGCTGAAACCAGGACAACCATGTTCCTGAAAGCCCTGTGTAATCATAATCTATGGTGGGATTCAGCTACAGCTTGACACCTACATTCAGATGAATGCAGGTGGGTGTCTACATGTGCAAGACATATCTAACTTAGAATTACAGTCCATTAAAATCATGTCAACACTGAATGTGGAGACTGGAGAGCTAGTCTGTTCATCAGCCACTACTTCAGTGTAGTCTGAATAACTGTCTAGGCTCCACTAATTATATTCCTCAGGACCTTTCCCTGGTTGTTCTACTGGTCAAGCATCATATGGAATGTCCTCAGTATTCTGGGTGGCTCTTCTACAGGAGGACATTAGGGGTCTCATAGGTTTTATGACCTCTCTGCCAGCTCTGTGTATTTATCCTGGGTAATGATAAATTGCCTCAAATGGTAGTGGACTGTAGGTAGTTAAGGTTTGGCGGTCGGAAGATGTCGCACTGTACGGAAAGATAGGGCCCCTCTCCTGACAGCTAACAGCACTAACTCTCCAGGTAGCCAATAGCACTATGTTTATGATGTAAGCAGACGGAAACGACGTTGTAAACCAAAGCTATATAACACCGCCATTTGCCATCCACCACATTGGTGTCAGTGAGCTAATGGCCTGAGCCCGTTCCTGAACCAGGTCGCCGTGCCTTCAAAGGCAACACTGGACACCTATGTTTAGGCAAGTGAATCAAGAACTCTGGGATGCTAAGGGGAGTTTTGAACTCTTTTAAACTTGCAGACACTGACAAGTAAACATTTTAGAAGTTTTAATCTAGAGCTGTCTTGTTCTTTCACCCACATCTCCAATTTACTAGGGGATCCAGATTATTCTTCCACTTCCATAATGTACTAACAAATGCCTTAGCTGCCTATTGTGTTAAAAATCTCCTGATTTTCATTGGAAAAGAGAACAGTAATGGCAGAAAAAAAGGAAGAGGGGTAGACATTTATCGATCTTGGAACAAGAGACAGGAAAACAGATACAATTGCATGTGAATTTATGTTGGATTGTTAGATAAAGCACATCCTACTCTGAAGATGGAGAAAGTCAGAGAAAAATCTCCTGGTAAACTCTGAACAAAAAGAGGTTTGGGAGGATTTGGGAGGATTCAAGAGGAAAAGAAGAAATTGGCAAGTAGTTAAATTTAAGCAAATTATAGTTCCTGAAACAGCAAAAATGTATTTCTGAAAACTATTGTTTAATTATAAAGAGATTATTTCTTCTGAATTTTCCTTCAATTACTTTATTGACTGTATATTTGAAAATATATTGACAGAATTTTTAAAAAAGGTCAAAATATTTTCAAATATATCTGTGACAAGAGTTTAAAAGTTATTTGAAGCAATTCAAAATGCAATAATTATTATCTATATAGCTATACATTATTCTAGAAAGCTCTTTCTATGAATGTTTACCCCACAGGAAAGTGGGGTAGGTTTCTCCAAATATTCTTACAGGAAAGATCACTGTATATTTTGTAGAGCTTTGTGTAGAATAAAGCAGCAGATGGATCTCCATTTCTTAGATATTTTCTGTTCACTTTCCATTTTCATCGTGTAGCTTTCATCCATTTTAGGTCTGGTCTACCAAAGCAAGTCTAGAAACAACCTAGTTCATCTAAATTCCAGATCTCTCTACATAATAAATAGATAACCTGAATCATTCTTGAGACAACCTAATAGTGAATCTCTATATAGGTCTTTACTGGGCACAGTACTGAGGAGCTTCATTTTAATGGTAACCTGGGTGAGGATAGCTTGCTGTTTAGGGGGAAAGCACCCCAGGGCTCCCAAGGCAGGGCAAGCCACCTCAAGAGCTGTTTCTTCCTAGGAAGCTCAACCCTTACAGTCCCCATGTCAGTCCCAAGGCTCACCTTCTGGAGAAGCATGAAATTGTTTATTTTCACTCCCAATCAGCACAAAACCAAATTTCAATGTTGTGAAAATTAAATTCCTTTCTCTGCACACCTCCCTATCAGCAGTAGATGTTGACTGACCTTTATCCTTCCCCTAGGAAAACATTAAAATTCCTGCTAGCTATGTAGGCTACAATTGTCAAATCATTTTTTCCTCTCTTTCAGCGCAATTTGGCTTTTCTAATTGTGGATTCTTTCAGGCAGGCTCACCCAATACTACACAGTTTTAAAGGCATATATGTTGCTATATATAAATACACATAGATGAACAAATACTATTGAGTATCTTCCTACTGTTCTGTCTTAAGGTGTTTTCTTTCTTTGAGAGATTGCCTCTTACACACAGAAAGCAAAATGAAATTGTTTTAATGCATAGGATAAGTAATCAAAAACATGAGAAAACAACAGACACATTGGAAGTACAGGTCATTATAAAAAGTCAAAAATTGTGAGAAACGGAATTGTTATCTCAAGTTTGTCTCAAAGATTGTTAGGTTGAGAGACTTCTCAAGCCATTCATCTCAAGAATTGTGAACTGCTTATCTCAAGCCCTTTGTCTCTGAGATGAGCTGTCTAAGCAGGACATTCCTCTGTCCATAAGGACAATTACTAGGCCACTGAGGCATTCAGGAGAGGAAACAGGCTGAAGCTGACAAGCATGTAAGAATGTGGAGGTTACCATTCTCACAGAAACTGTAGTCTTTGAGATAAGATTTGATCATGCAAAAGGTCATGTGATAGATGAAACCTGCAGTTTGTGAACAGTTGCATGAACAATACATATGTGCATACCTCATTGAAATATGCCTTATAAAAGACCATGGAGACAAGCTGTGGTGTGCACCCACCACTGGAGAATTGAAGACTGAGGACCAACAGGACGCCGCTGGATCCATGGTGGTGTCTATGCTTGCAACTCTATCCCGACTGCTTGCTTGATTTCTGCCTTTTCTTCCATTCTACGCTATCACTACTATTTTCTACTTTTGATGCTTTTGATAATAAAAACTCTTTTGGGTATACGTCATTTGAGCTCATTTGTGTCTTAATCTCATTCTTGGGATCATATCAAAACCTTCCCTGACATTGGATCGGGACAAAAATTCAACCCATTCCATTTATGCTACGCATATGCTAACAAGTATTAATTACAAAAGTCATGTAGTCTTTTTGTTGAACTATGTATAAATGCTTGCAGTATATGCTGCTGATAAAAAACTTCGAACATTTCATATGTAATAACAGCCAAATGGGATTAAAAAGGAACAGTTCAGCAGTAAGACAGCAATGATCAATAGCCTACTGTTAAATACTGAAAACCTCTCCTGTAAGAAAGCAAGAAAAATAGCGTTCACTTTTCTCCATCATTGGCTCAAAATTACCAAATCTCCCCCTGGGCTATCTCTTCGATCGTTCTTCTCATGCCCTTCCTTTCACTTAATTTGACTGGCTAGGGGAAGAAGAGAAGCTACAAAAATAATGTCCAACTAAACAAGATATAGTTAAAGGAAGCTGAGGACGTTCCAAGGTGAAATGTGAAATGGTTAAAGCAGAAGCTCTGGTTTCATTTCTGGCTCTACCATTGACGTAACGTGTAATCATGGGTAAATAATTCCACTACTCCTTCAACTTCATTGTAACATTTTCTTAAAGAAAATGCCACCTTATTTTCACAACACGGAGATCTTTGGACAACGTTGTAAACAACAACCAAAATAAGAGTATGCAATGTGAATTAATACCTTAATATAACATTATATTAATAGTAAGATTATATGTATATAAACAAATATATAGATTCTCTAATATGAGAGTCAGGCACAGTAATATTCATTCAGTTCTAGAACTGGCAGAAATACCCCTGTGGTGTATGGTGCAAGAGTAATGCTCTGATTTGCACATATGATTAAAGACACTATCTACTCAGGTGGTGTACTAGAAAGCTGATGAATCCCTTTTCAGACTAAAATCAGTGGCGGTTTTGCTCCTCTCTTAGCTGGGACCAGAGGGTTTTTTTCTGTACTTGATTACATGTACAAATATTGTAAAAATGTATGAGGTTGTCCATAGTAACTTTATACATGTCCTTTGATTTGTGTCAGTCATTTTGATTTTGGACATTCTGTCAAACCTCATAAACATAAGAATCTCCGCTCATCATGAAGAGAATCTCAAAAAACTCTTATGCCTTTCCCATAGCTTTGCTGAATTCAAAGCAGCAGAGTCATTTCCTTCCAACTAATAACTAGCACCTATAAAGAATTTTTGCTGCCATCGTTATTCAATTAAGCACAACTGTTTTAGCAATGGTTTTCAAGACATTTTTTGCATCTGATTTAACCAAAAGCTCTGATTAAGCAACTAAATAAATGTCTCAGGTGAGTGTACAAACTCCCAAGGTACAAAAGTCATTTATTAGCCTCCCTTTTTTGAAGCCTTTTCTCCTTTTCTTGTCATCTTTTAACCCTAGAGCTAGCCTAAGCTGATCATTGTGTTGCACATGACTTCCATGCTGGTAGTGTGGCAACTTTTAGGCACTGCAGGAGTGATAAAACAAATAAAATATTACTGGATAGAGATGACTTTGAAAGCTTAATAAAGGCAGAGGGCTTTTAATTCAACTGACCTAAGCCCAACTTGTAAATGGACGTATGTATTCTATATTATTCAAAAAGCATTTTAAAACCAAAAGAGCTCTGAAAAGAGCACAAATGTATAGGCCAAACACAGGATCCGGATACCATTTATTCTATATATTTTTGCATGGCAATGCAGGTGTAGATAGGTGTATATCACAGATACATATTCCAGTTCTTTCACAAACCAGTGTTTTACCACACGCTGTATAAGTAGCTGTGGTTAGTGGTTACCTAGACACTTTACAGATTCAGTTGTGCTCCTTTTGTCAAAGCTATTGCTAGCAAAATGGGATCAATGTCTTATGGAAGAAAGAAATTTAGCAGAAAACCCAATGCAACTGACACATCCGGAAAATAAACTTGAAAATATCAACTATGACACCTCTGTGTGCACAGCTTTGTTAAAAACACACATACGCATTCATTCACTGTAGTGCATTGCCTATTTAGAGTAAAACATTTTCAGAGTAATCTATTTTTTTTGGACTGATGTACTGATTTAAAAGTTAAAAAAAATGCCTAGCTATGACTTGGAAAGGCAACGGCTACTTTGAACTGGAAAGTAAAAGGCAAGCAATATCATGGACTGGAAAGTTAATTAAGCCTTTAGCAAGGCTAGTAAATATGATTTTTTGTTATTGTATTTCCAAATGATTCTTCCTTATGCTTTTTTTTTTCCAAGTAGATTCTTCCATTTTCCTTCCTTGCATCCCAATCATAGTGTGCATGTTCTCAGCAAAAGCAGAATATTCGCATCTTATTATGCTCCTTATCCCAAACTTTTCTAAGCCTTTCTTATCTAAGCACTGGTAGGTAAGATGGCTTCAGGAAAAGAAACAGTGTGTTCTGTTTTCTCTTCACACTCTCAGAATTACTTCTTTATTTTTTTAACTAGCATTTTCATCATCTTTTCTTCTCACGCTTTTCACTATACTAGCAATTAGGGAACATTCCTTTTTCCATCATGATCATGCCCTGTGACAAGATGTTGAATTCTGAATTTTGAAGGAACTATTTAAGAAAAGGGAGGAAGTACACAATACTAGAGAAAAGAAATGGGAGAACAGGTGAGTAAACAGGAGATCAGAAAAAGAAAAGAGTTTGAGAGGAAGATGACAAAAGCAAGAAAAATACAAGAAAGTTTGGGGAGAGAGAAACTAAAATTGGAATAGGGAAAGACAAAAAACTTATAGAGGTAAAATAAAG
>JAVJGG010000048.1:5881057-5899306 GCA_035590195.1 Aviceda cuculoides
TTGCACTGCGCATCATTTGTACATTCCAATCCTTTTATTATTACTGTTGTCATTTTATTAGTGTTATCATTATCATTGTTAGTTTCTTCTTTTCTGTTCTATTAAACCGTTCTTATCTCAACCCACGAGTTTCACTTCTTTTCCCAATTTTCTTCCCCATCCCACTGAGGGGGGGAGCAAGTCAGCGGCTGCGTGGTGCTTAGTTGCTGGCTGGGGTTAAACCACAAGACACTGTTATGCTACTGTGAGCTTATTTATTACCACAGTGTATCACAAGTCTTTGATAATACATTCTGAATAGCACTAATATTGCATATGTCATAGCAGATCAGACCATCCACTCATCTAAATTCCTGTGACACAGTTAATACCTGTTCTGATATAAGCCAGATAATAAAATTTAAAACTAATCTAAAGTGGTCTGGAACAACTTGTCTAAATATAACAACAACATGGCAAAACAGATGTTTTTAAACAAATACATTATCCTTCTGTTGCCTGAAATGTGAAACAAGATTTGATTTAGAATATCTTAAAAAACCCCAACATGTTGTGGGGCTTGCTGCAATGATAAGGATTTACATGAAGGAAAACTTTGAAGGGGGTTTGAGATGGCTTGAGTGTTCTGTAAAAATGTTTCAACAATTAATGTGTGCTTTTAATTGAAACTTTCATACTTTATATATTATTACTATGTTTTTCTGCACACATAGAATCTTAAAGTAATACAAGTTCTTTTCCAACAGTAGAGAAGTATTTTTCAATAAAAAATAAAGGAAAATAGGATTTGATGGTTTTTAAGATAATTTATCACATTACGGATACTTTCAATTTCCTCAAAAGTCAGGTAAGCAATTTAGACTACAGCCTCTGGAAGAAAAACATTCTCTATTTTACAAATTACATTTATAGGGCATATGGTGCAGCTGACATTTCTTCTTCTAACATTACCTGCTAATATTTTCAGAGGGATGAATTACTCTTCCGCTTCTTAACCATTGCAACTGCACAGAGAGATAGATATGTTCATTTCTGTTTTCCTTTTCAAGGCTATGTGTACCATGAATATTTTATGTACAATACAGTGCTGTCTGAAAAGAGGCTAAAACTACTGGAGTCTTTTGGCTGATAAAGTGATATGGCACCACAATAAAAAGTCATTCTTTACAGTTAAAGGATACTCTGAGGTAAATACCATCATTAATTTGGTGTAGGTTAAATTACTGTGCAATGTTTTCACAAAAAACTACCAAAAAAAATTTCCCATTTTACTGTTCATTGTTGCAATTTCAAGCTATAAGCTCCACTATAATGCACAAAGGGCTTACAAAGGGCTCTGTGGAGTATTCTGATGTTTAAAAACTCTATCCAAACTACAAATCAAATTAAAGGTCTATTCACAAAAGTAAAGTTTAGGCATATAAAATCTCATATGCTTTAAAACTTACCTTCAGCATCGACAGAATTTCTGAGAAATATGGAGCAACTGAAGTGCTCTCTCTTACTTCCACCTCCTTCTAAGCACTTCTTCAGTTTATCCACACTAGTGGATGTGATCAAGCTGAAAATTCTGGTGGCTTCATCTTCTAAAAGTTTAATATTTCTATCATTTTTTTTTTCTTATGGAAGTTTTTTCTATTGAAGTTTTATGAACAGTCTTTTTTATGAAGAAAATATGTGTGAAGATCTCTGAACACCTCTGGGTGTAACTACAGGTGTATACTTGGCCAAAAAAAAGATGAGGCACATAAAATTGGAACTTTCTTGCTCTTTGTTATTATTGTGCAAAGAATCTAGTTATTTTGCCTACATCACATTCTCTGTTATGAATTTCATTTATGTAGAGTAAAGGTAGATGTGTAAATGCATTTCAGGTCAAAGCTCCATGTACACTTAGTCATAATTGGATATACTTCTTGGGAAAAGTCTTCCAATTTACAGTTCTTTTTTATGAAAGTTTTGAAACTGCAACTCTTAAACTGAGGCATTAAAAACTGAAGTTAAACACTGACAGTTAATTTGCAAGCCAGCCATAAACAGAATTTATTTATTTAGATATTAAATTCAGTTTCTTATTGCCACTCCAACATTTTAAGTGAATTATGTGTCTGAGATTGCAAACTTTATACTTTAGGATTACAATGCCAGTGACCTTCAGAGCTACTTGACCTTCAGAGTTACTTTTCCTCCAGACTGAAGATATCAGAAAGAAAGTCTTTACCTCAGTGTTTGAGATCAAAATCCCATTTCTGGCGTCAAGATAGCTGACAAAGCAGGGTTAAAATCTTTACTCTTGGATGTGATAATTACTGGGAATACAATTGTTATAATAAATGCAAATATTTCATATTTTCCACTTGACACGTCTCTTTACATCCAAATTTGTTCTTCTCCAGCTCAGTTAGCAATGTCAAACAATACAACAAGTAGCCTCTGAGGATTATTGCAACATCGCAAAATGTGGTTATAACATCAGAACATGCAAGAAAGCAGGTGGCAGTATGATGTTCTACAGCACTAGAAGAAAATAGTGCCTTGTTTCTTGCCTTGGGAGCCTTTTCCTTATCTTCCACACCATTTCATTAAAGGAATAATAGAAAAACCACACATTAATGCTGATGTATGACACATAAGACATGACAGAACTAAATTTCATTGCTGTAGCCAAAAGCGTTTGGAAAGTAACCTTTTCTGTCTCTCAGATAACACTGATTGTCCTGGTTGTAAGCTGAACAACATGCAGCAGGGGATTAGAGTAACAGAAGAAGAGCAAAGGATCTGTGCCTAGGGATTTTTGGTAAGAGAAGATAAGAAATGGAAGGGGGGAATTTGTAATAATGTCATAAGATATGATAAATTGTTCCTTATCATCACTTTAATGCCAACTGTCAAGCAAAATTTTGCATTGCACTTCTATAGTGCATTATAGTAATCAACGATCTTTTTTCATTGTGTAAGTTCTCCATAATTTTCAGTTAGCAACCATGTTGCTTCATAGCTGGTAGGTTTATATATTATTAATTATTATATTATTATTTTGTTACTGTTATTATTGTTATTCTTTTTATTAACCCATATTTCCAGTCTCCATTTAAAGCATTTCCTTGAATCACATTTTTACTAGGTTTAGAAGGAGCAAACATTTATACCTTACAGTCCTGAATTTAATTTTGCTTACTAGATGGTGAGAAATGCTGATCTTTGAAGGTCCATGCAAGGAAAACAGTCTTAAGCTGCAGTACATGTTATTCTTTACAGTATTTCAATATTAAGCAGACACATTTACAGATAACAAGCGGTTACTGAAAACTAAATACAACCATTTGGTGTTTACAGTAAATAGTAATTTCCTCTTAATCTACATGATGAAGTTCTAATTGATGCCTACATTTGCCTAATGCCTGAAGAAAGTTACAATGAAAGTTTCAGTGTTTAGAATATACTGTAACTTTGTGTAAACTTTTCCTTTTGCTTACCTATTTATTAAAAACAAATAAGGACAAAGTTTCCTCTGAAACACTTTCACACATCTCAATCTATCAAATTTTCATCCATTTAAGAGTGTACATACTTTTGTTAACTTTAATGTTTCATACTGAGGAACTACCTGTTTTGCCAAACATCATATTCTTCCATCATCCTTTCTTCTCCTTTTAGTTAATCTGAAATTATGACAAGTTGTGTTCAGCAGGATGAAGTTCTGTTAAGAACAGGAATAAGTGAAATCTTATGAAATATTTTCACATATTAGTGGAAGCTGAGTATTGGCTTAAGTGCATACATGCAAATTGTTAACATCTGTTTATTGGCTTTGAATCACTGAAGAGTGCTGGCTGCTTTATAGATTATGTGTGTTTACACTTCATGTTCCGAAAAGCCTGCAATTAGAAAAAGCTTATGTTTCAGTCCTCCAGAACTGAATCAAATTTTATTCTTCCTTGACTTAATACTTAGAAAAAAACTAAAAATTGCAAGCGTTTTTGCCAAGTCATTAACGCACACCATCAGAAGTGTGGGACGTAGGTAATAGTGAGATAAGTCATGGCAACAGTATCTTTATTACATCAGTATGGCCCCATAATTGATTTAGTTAATGGCACCATCTGCTCAATTCCAGAGTTTTCCTTCCAATTAGAATGTCAGATCATATATTTAATTTTTGTGAGTTTAACTATGTTTTCTGCCTTTTTCCCCACCCTTGCACAAACCTAAGTTTGATCTGTACTACCTTTTTCTGTTTACATCCATTATTGAAATAGTATTTTTTGCTTTTGAGGGAATGAACAGTTTTGAGAGATTTGGCTTGGCTCTCAGAACCCTTTGGCTTTCCAAATCATAAATGATTCTCTTGTGGTAATGAAATGTTGCTACTTAATGCAGAAAACATCCAGCAATGTTTTCAGTTATAAAAGGGTGGAGTGCCAGGTCTCAAGAAAAATACTTTTAAATCGATAGTATTCATTTTCCATATCTTCCCCAAAAAGTGGAAATGGAAAAAAGGAACAGAACATTGGAACCTATTTCACATAGCTGGCATATTATGTACTCCTTTAGTACGTCAACTTCAGCCAGAGATGACAAAAGTATCTGAACAATGTCACGAAAGTGGGAATATGGTAGTGAATGATTTCTCACATCTTGGGATGAAGGGAAGACTTTCATTGAAAACTAACCCCCAAAAATTGCAGTTCCTCTCCAATACGTCCTCCTCTAGCCTCTCATTCAATGACAAACTGTTAGAAGCAACCATGAACAGTCATATATTAACTTGCCAAATACACCTTGATGAGACCTATCTCTATGTTATTTTCTCATGAGCACCAATATTTTTTTTTTCTTTTTTTTACTACAAATATATTGGTGTAATCAGTAAACAGTGTCCAGAGAAAAGGTCTGAGCAGACTCTGTATATGCTATTGATTGCTTTTTCCTTAGAAATGACATAAAAAGTGATTTGCCATCTGCAATTTGTTTTCTACCAAATAGGTTTTTTAGGTCATCTGTAGAATAGAGACATAATTATTAATTATTATCAGAACTATTTTGACTTGCTTAGTGTTAGAAATCAGAAGACAGTACATGTCCTCAAAAAGAACTCTGATTTACAAGATCTGGATTTATGAAAACCCAAAATCACTAAGTCAAACATGCAAATGAGAATATAAAAGACATTTGCATTGTATTTTTAACTCTTAGCCTGTCATTTATTCCTCTGGTGTTTGAAATAATATTTGAAACTTAAGATACAGTAATGGATCTATTTCCAGATACTACTCTTCAACTATAAGGTTCTTGACAGGGACCTGTTTCACACGTGTACATATGCCATACTGAGAATTCATTAATGCTCAATGCTATCCTGATTAATGGAGCCCATAAAAGACCTCAGCCTATAAAACACAGGTCGAGTGTATTTTTGGGGAATGGCATCTAGCTATTAATTTCCTTATGTGCAAAGATACATTCATACACTATATTCTAAAAGAACTGAGGCAAGAAAAACTTTCCCTACCCCCCAACAGCCAACAGTTTCTTTGACAACAAATTGATTTTAACTGGATTTATTAAAGAGAAGCTACTCACCAATCTGACACTGTGTGACTTAATTTCTGCAATAACACATCAGTACTGTAATGACAGAGTCAAGGTCCATATAAATTATCGAATTCAATTTTAAACCTTTTTCTGGCATTTTATTGCATGTGTTTTTGCCATTACTATTAGGTCATCCATGATGGCTAGAAATATGAAAATATGCATATATATATATCTCTCTCTCTCTCCTGCCTACTGTCTTCATAACAGTGCTATTGAAAAATCAACATGTGTTCACAATATTCAAATTCTGCAAGAAATAAAAGCACAGAAGTTTGGTCAGGGAGGATTTCTAGGGCTTAGTCTTAGAATAATTCTGGAAATGTTAATATGCATTGCTAACCTGCATCATGTCCCAATTTCTCAGGACAACGACTCAGGTTTGCTGATTCCCAGGTCAGGATTAAGGTGAAATGACACCAGGGACCCTCACAAAACTCAACTTTTATTTGCTCACCATAAGAATTGGTATGCTCACAACAAAAATTGGCATGAAACTATGTCAGTAAATGGTGTAACGTGCTAACCCTACATCACCAAACATACACTACAGGCCTGGCTTATCTGGGAATGAGGTGAGGGCAGACAATAAGGCGAGCCCTCCCGTTGAGTCTAGAGGTTGAGAGCAGACCGTCTTGCTTTCTAGACCCCTTCTCAGAGAGGAGCCCAGGAGCGGCTGGATCCACTTCTAGTCCCAGACTTGGTCAACGGTTTATGTCTAAAGGGATGAGGTGTAGGGATTATGGAAAAGGGAAAGAGAGAGAGAAAAGAAAGATTTCACCGGTCCTGAGTCCAGCATTGGCCCAGTCAGCCGAGTGCTCCAGTTCTGGTGGGCTTGTGTACCTGGGGCTTCAGTTTGTGTCCTTCTATCATCCTTGCCCCTCCTTCAGGAGAGCACTTGAACTTATTAGGTTAATTAGATGTCATGAGTGGTTTGTGAGCCTTTGGGACTTGGGGGTCATTTGGGGAGTCACTTCCCCCTCCCCGCAGGTTGACCTGTCCTGATCAGCCCATCGGAACAGCGGTATCGGAGCCCAGAGCTGCGCACCCTCCAGCATGGCCTCCCCCTCCTCCTGCTGATCGATGGGTGCTGATGGGTGCCGATCGATGGGCTGCTTTTCACCTGGGGTTCCTTGCTGGGCAGGGTTCCTTGTTATGCAGAGTTCGTCCTTAGGCAGAACTTGCCCCATCACAATGTTTGAGACACTAACTCTTTCAGTCCTTCACAATGTGTAATGCATAAACTGCACCAATTATGAACAATCTTTGAGTACAAACCTTCTCACTTATACCAGGATATTATACTGGGAGAGAGTAGATTAATTAAAAAGTGTAAAGTTATAAAAGTAATTTATAACCATATAATGACTATTCATGCACATATGGCACGTTTAAATGAATAAAGTAGAATAAAAGCCATTAAAGTATCCCTGTACATTTTAGGATACATAACCAAGCGTATTTTATGAAAGGCTTGGGAAAATAAATGAAAATACATGAAACTAAATGCAAAAAGAGATGGTACTCTGCATTTGCTTTGCATTGAGCCTTATTCTTTATAACAAGAAAAGAAAGAACATTCTAATAGAAGAAGGCCACTTGCTTTTACTGGTAAACTTTAAGGAACCTCTGAACCTCAGGGACATATTGAAATTGAAGAACATAATTCAGATGGGTAGAGTTAACTGTCTGTACAGTAATAAATATGCTTTTGCCTTTGTTCAATTGTATTTGGTTCCATTTTTGTCCCTGTCCTTCAAGGACAGCAGGAACCACCATTGATAAGGACGAGGGGCTAAAATAGATGCATTAAATGGCACTGAAAAGTGACAATAATACATAAATTGTGAAAATATTGTGCAGTGATGGTCTTGCTTACAAGTTTCTGAGAATAAAATCAATACAATATACATAAAATGAAATAAATTTGCATGATACCCATATCATACTGGAGATGTTTCCCTGTGTTACTATCACCTTCTTAGTGTCCTTCTGGGCTGAACTGCAAACAGAACCTACTCACTACATGTCATTGCAAGATCCCACAAAATCCTGATCGATGTGGTATGCTTTTCCATAGTAAAGGAATACAAACCAGAAATCTCTGTAAACTGGTATGGACTAAGCCTGCCTCAAATTCCACAAGTCCTTTTATTGATTTGCACACAGATTTTGTACCTCTATCAAAACTTGAGCCTAATTAGAGCACTAGTGCTGAAGTAATAGTGGGCCAGAGTTATATACTAGTCCCCTGGCAACCTACCTACTGCTATCAGGATGCAAAATTTAAACAGGACTTGGGCCCTCAACAGGAACATCTCCTGATCATGCTTTATTCACAGAGCCAGCTGCTTTGGGCTAACTCCGGTGGGCAGACAAGCACCTCACTTGCTTGCTCACTTCCTGCCATGTCCCCAGTGGGATGGGGGAAGAGGAGAGAAAGAATAAAAGCAGGAAAACTTGGAGGTCAAGATAAAACAAACAAACAAAAAACCCCCAAGTTTAATAAATGAAGGATAAGTGAGAGAAGAGAGAAGAAAATAGAACAAGTGATGCAAAGGCAATCACTTACCACCTCCCATGGGTAGACTGGTGCCCAGCCAGTTCCTGAGCAAAAGATGGCTAACCCTCCTAAAACCCCCTCTTTTCCCTTTTATAGCTGAGCATGACATTATATGGTATGGAATATCTCTTTAGTTAGTTGAGGTCATCTGCCTGGCTGTGTCCCCTCCCAGCCTATAGCACACTGCCCAGTTTAATCACTGTGGGGGACCAGACTGAGAAACAGAGAAGGTCTTGATGCTGTGCAAACACTGTTCAGCAAAAGCTAGAACATTGGTGTGTTATCAGTACTGTTTTGGTTAAAAATCTAAAACACAGCACCATATGAGCTGCTATGAAGAAAATTAACTCTATCCTTGTCAGGTCCAGTACACCAGACTAGCAATTAGCTCTTAGTACTCTCTTTTCATCTATTTCCCCTGCACGAAATATCAGTCTATTTTCCCCAATCTCAGTAGTAAGAAAAATGTGCTTCTGAGAAATAATTTCATATTAGTTGAATTCACAGTCTCCAACAATGTCATGGAAGCTGTTTTTTTTTCGTTAGGGCTTGCTACTTTACAATATTCTGGAGGCATCTGTCTGTATATTTGATCCCTTCTGCATTTAAAAGGTTATTAGGAAGTACTGACAGCAATTTAATATGAACATAGAGATGAGAGGAAATGAGAAGTGGATTGTTAACATTAGGATGTCACCTGCTGTCTACATTGAACTCATGACAGGACACAGGTTTTGGCCACAAATTTGTGATATTTGGTCCCAGAGCTTGAGTTTTTAATGAAGGCTATGTGGACCTCGCCACAGGTTATTAGTCAGAATACCTGACACAATCTGATAAACCAGATGGTAAGAGCAAACATGGAGACAGTGAGTAATCGAGATAGTAACATGGGGCAAGAGTTCTGAAAGAAGATTAGGTAGGGCATATATTAATTAGGGTAGAAGTGATTAGCAGAATACAATGATTAAGAGACACAATTTTGAAGGGCATATAGAAGGCAGATGCCCTGAAATTATTTGACAGAGTAATGGGCTGAAAAACAAAGGGCGTGAACCAAAGCTAAGAAAAGATTGGTCAGCAAGGGAGTCCAGGATAAACTTCTTCACACAGAAGGTAATTAATGTGTAGCACTGCAAGCTAGTACGTGGGGTAAAACTAACCCTCGAATGCTAAACATGTCTGAGAACAGACAGACAGGTAGATGAGCTGCATGGACTAACTTCGTATATTATCTGTTCTGCAAGAATGGCAAAGGTAAAGCATTACTTATATTAATGGGATAATAAATTAAGTCGTTTTAATGAGACTTACAGTGATAAAAATGAAAGGCAAGCACAATTAGTTTAGTAGAATCATAGAATAATTTAGGTTGGAAAAGACCTTTAAGTTCATATAGTAGTATAGCTGTCCACAAAAAAACCCACAGAACTTGCTTTACTCCAAATTATTTTAAGCAAAATTTTTTCTGATTTTATTGCTAACAAAACCATTATAATTGTGGATGCATCTCCCACAGAAGTTGTGTATCTGTAATGAGGGACCCAACCAGGGTTTGTTAAAAGTCACAATTCTTTAAGGGAAGCCAAAACCAGGAACTTCAAAACCCAGAAGATTTCTCTCTCCAGTTTGTTAGCTGAATTTCCTGCCTGTAGGTCCAACCATGGGGCAGGCTGAGCATGTGTTCAAGAGAAGAGAAACATAATATAATTTACCAACATAACAGCAGCAGCTGAGTGCTCAGTCAGAAAAACAGGCTATGTGCTAGCCCACATGGCTCTTCATCACTAAGCATGAATGGCATTGCTCCATCCCTTCCACATGGAAGCACCAGACAAGATCTTCTGCCTTTTCCCACTTCTACTTACCCCTGCACTGAACAGCCAAACGAACACTACCCTCCATCAGCTCTACTTTCATCTTTACCATCCACCAACCCCTAAACCAATACCCCACTCCACTCTGCCTTTTTTACCACAGCATATGCTGCAAGCAGCTTGAGACCTGCGCTCCCTCTCCGCTGGCAAGAGAGTTCGGAACTCCCAGATCAACAATAAGCGACATTTTGCAAGCACATTTCTGGACACCCCAAGCCAACACTGACATGCCACTCTGTGCTGCTCCCTAAAAGGCTGTGTACAGCCAGCAGGGACCTGCTGCCACTGAGCAGCTGGTACCAGAACTACATCACCCTGTTGCTGGGAAATTTCAGGCTTAGGTAGCCAAATCTGTTCTTATATAACTGCCAATTATCAGGCACAGAAATACCAGTCCCCAGTTCTCCACTAGATGAAAGCCTGCTGTATGTGAGCACTGCACCCCCAGCGTGCAGTCAGAGATGATGCCTGCCTGCCTGAATCCTCACCGCTCCCCTCTGGGCTTCCTGCGGCTCCTGAGCGAAGGCAGGATGAGTAAGATGGCACTGCAAGTAGCTTATTCCCTTCCGTGCATAGACATGCATACACCAAATATAGCTCCCTTGGACCTCAGTTCAGAAGTGTATCAGACCATCAGCTCTGATATTTAACAACTTCAACTTTCCCTGGTGAAGACTGCAGTACCTTCAAACAAGTTATGTATGTGGACTTTTCTGTAGGCTGAGCAAGATACTGACTGAGATCAAAAGCATTGGCCTTCATTCTCCTGCAGATGAATTTCTGTGCTAAAAAAAAAAAATAAAATATTGGCATCAGATATTTTATGAACAATATCTAAATAACAATGCTATGCAAATTTAAATTTCACATTTCTTTAATTTCCCTCCCCACTCAAAAGAACGCAAGCCAAAGCAAACTGTTAATGTTGGATTTTGTATACTTACAATTTCAAAATGCTTCTACAAGGCAAACAATTGAATCACTACAATAAAATTAATACAATTTATACAACTGTACCCTAAAATTTGGGTTTTATAGAAAACCTTCAGTTTTCTGTATTTCCATAGAACATGTTTAACTAGAACTCAACTGATCTAACGTTAACGGTAATAATTTTTCAAGTCGAATAGATATGAAAACATTTCAAAATTAACATTTTTTTAAAGGTTAATGTTACTTAAGTTTTCTAACACTGAAAAAAAGAGTAATTTCCACATTGCGTATCTGTAAGTTATTTTTATGCAATAAGGGAATGCAGATCATTCTATAAAAAGCTTTTGAAGCAATTTATATACTAAGAAACAAAATGAGCCATTATCCAATTCAGATAATTGGCCTTTATTACATTTAAGATCATCAGTCAGGATGATCTATGAGTTTGAAACCTGGATCCTCTCCAGACTGGTGTGGAGTTCAGCCCAACAGTAACAGAACTTAAGTTGCAGTGTAAGTGCAGAAGAAAGAAAATACAGAAGTCAATTTGCAGAAGGGAATTTCTGCTAAAAGCTTACTAGTTATCTTGCTCCCAAAGGTGCATAACTGTTCTCCAAACTGATCAGTGGGAGTGAGCTTATACCTAAGAAAATCTGCTTAAGCCAGGAAGAGGTCTTCATCCAGATGGCTCATATTAAAACAGTAAATATTTTAGGTATATTCCCATATGTGAAAGAAGAGATTAGTGATATTGACCTTCTTTGTACAGCTCTACAAAGGAAGAGTGATATCAGGGAGGTAGCTAGTGCATTGGGAAATTACTTATTTGGCAAGTGCTTTTTCTGGACATAGAGCTGAAAAATAATTTTTAACAATCCCAAGACTAAAGCAGCCAAGAAATTGTGTTCATACATTCTGCATTCCTTCATGCAAAGTTCTTAGAAAGTCAAATTTCCACATATTTCTGAATGCTGTTTTGGCAGGAAATTCCAAATATGATAGAAGTTTATCAACAGAAAGTGACTGCTAGAGATATAAGAAAAACAAGACGCAGCATCCTTTATAATTCCTATGACAGTTCATCCACTGGTTATATGACACAAGAGAGTCTGGGCTGGTGAGGAAGGAGTTTGACCACCTTTTTTAGGCTGGGAAGCACACAGAATTATGAATTCTTATTGTACCACAAATTCAGGGGGATTGGTGTCAGCAGGGGCCGGAAGGGAGGAAATGGGGAATTAAAAGATTTATTTCAATGCCATTACAGCAGTTCTAACACAAACCAAGAATAATTCCTATAAGTTCTGACCATTGTTCCTCCTTGTACTGTTTTCCATTCTGCGATACCCCAGGCAGACAACATGAATATCAGGAATGATCTCCTGCCTTTTACTTTCAAAGTGCTGTCTCCTACTAGCATAGTCAAACATTTCCTGGTCACTAATTCAGACTCTGGCTGGTAGAGACTGAGCAGAACAGAAAGGCTGACTTTACTTTCTTTACTAACAATTAAAATGAGACAGACAGCACATCCTTTGATTTGGCTATTTCTTGTAACACTAACTTGGTCATAGCAACAGCCTCAGGCTTCACAGCCAGGATAATGAAGGAGCTTTTTTTCCGCTGCTCCACACTAACATATTAGTATATCATTGACTTTCCTTTCTCCAAAGCTACTTCACCTATCTGAATGTAGAGTACAGACCCTTAAAGTCTTGTTTTCCTTACTAGTCATCCAGACTGCTCCTTTCCCAACATCCTTCTGCCCTTAAGGTTGTTGCATTCGTGTTCAGAAAGGGCTAAGGTAACTTACAGTTTCCTAAACCAGACTGCCCTGCAACATCTTAAAATTTTTCTTCCTTTAAAAGCTGTGATAGTTTCACTCTATGTCCATATTGCTCAGAAAGCACAAATCTCTTCTATAGCTGGGAGTCTATGTACAGGAAAAAGTGTTATACAAAAACATGACACAACTTCATTTATCTACAGATGGGAGGCCACAGCATGAAGAAGGTGTCACATCATTTATTCACAAAACTGATTTATCTCCTTGCTTCCAATTACATTACTATTCATAATAATCAAGATCTTATTACGCAAATGTAATTACTTTATTCTTAAGCATTCATATTCATACAGTTTAATTTTTTTTTTTTTTTTAAATCAAATGATTTGCCTGAGGAGTGTAAAAATTTATGTACCTACATTATGTGGATTCAGACTCTGATGTTCATACTTGGCTTGCAACAAGATTGGCTCACTTTAATACAAAGACAACTCGTGGTGAAGTATGTTTCAGTAAAAAGACAAATCTCAAAATAATTAAAAAATAAAAATAAGCCTGTAAATGCACATGCACAGGAACTTCGCTATAATATGAACATTAAGCAAAAGGGGGAAGATTACATCATCAAGTAGAGACTGAGGCTGCTTATAAAACACAATTCTACAAATAATTTATTGCATTACTCCTTTTCTCTAACTCACCAGCATAATGGAAAATCCTAGGGAAAAAAAATCTTTGACATGAATACTTCCAGTACTGACCCCAGAGATGGTTTAAAGTTGCTAGTTGCCTCTGAATCTGGCGTTAGGTTCACTCAAGTTTCTTGGCCATATTGAACTTCCCTTGAGTTCCCCGTGCTCAGAATTATGTAAGATTAATAATCTGCTGCATAAGTGATTTTATCAGAACTGAGCTAATACAGGTCTATTAAATATCAGTAGTCAAGCAACCACAAACAACATTTATATACATATATATGTTCAAATACACATACACACACATAACAGTTCTAGAGAGAAAAAAATGTAAATCAGTGGAAAATACAAAATACTGCAATGACTTAGGAAGTAAACAAAAAACTGCTTCTAGATTCCTCTATCTATGTACGTGCAATAATCACACAAATACAATTGTCTTTAGCTTGCTTTCTTAATGAAAAAAAGTATTAGCAATTTAACTGTCAATACATTAATCTTTCATACCCTAAATAAGTTTTAAACCTCTGGACAATTTCAAGTGAGTTTATCAAAAGGGCAGAGATCATAGACCTTAAAAGATTTTACAACTGGCAGACAGGTATTTAATAAAGCCAGTGAAGGAAGCAAAGAGCCCTGATCCATGCTCTTTGAATTGCCTCACAACCTGCAATCCTAATCAGCGGTATGTAATTCTGACCAGCCAATGCAGCATATAGCAGCCAGTAGGTCAACCAAAGGCAGGGGAAATAGCAGTGGCATTGCTAGGTGTCCCAGAGGCTCACACAATCAAATTAAACAAATGTTAGTAAACCACAGGTTCAGTGATGTAAGTGGAAATTAATGCTACACAACAAAATTAAGAATTCTTAAGTTTTAGAAACAATAACCCAAAATGTGCATATCACTCACCTAAAAGATGAGGGCTCTCAACCTCGAGGGGTTACCTTGGGCAGTGTCCCGACCCACTGAGAGAGTCCCCGACGGCAGGGGTCTGTTTATGCCCTAGTCGAATTGGATCTGTGGTCAAATAGGTGTTAGTTCTCACTGGCCAAGGGCCAACACTTCTTTATTCCTCAACCGAAGCATGTACCTGGCAGTCATAACCCAACCCCACCATGTGGGCAGGGCAGCTCGACCCCCAGACTGTGGCTTCTCATTTTTTTCTCTTTTCCATGGTGGCTTCTAGTTGTTTTCCCTTTTCCATAGCCGAGGAGTTTCTCTCTCTGTCAGGGCAGGTGTACCTGCCACATTAAGGTACATGGAGAACAGAAGACAAAGCGATGGGATGAAGGTCTGTCTCATTAGTAACGCAATGTTGGAAGGGATGGAGGAAAGATTTTAGTATAATTAAGGAAGTGGGGAAAACAGAAATTTTGAGGGCAAGAAATCACACTTGTGTTTAGGGCATGCAGGAAGAAACTTAGCATATTTTAGAACGGTAAGAGAGACCAAGATGACATACTGAGGTCTCTTCCTACCTGAAATATTCTATGAATCTAGGGGAGGAAGACTCCAGTGTACAAAAGGCACTATTCTGTCGTAAATGTGACTTCAATAATTCCAGTGCTTCCAAAATATTTTTTTCCTAAATTATGTTTTTTTCAGATCACGTTAGAAGATGCATGTCTCATCCCATGCCCATGCAGTACAAAGTTGCTTAGTACTCAACTTTTTAAGGTTTTCTAACTGTTTGTGAAAAAGAATTATTTTCCAAACAGATGCTATTATTGATATTTCTGCAGCAGTAAGCTCTGGCCTGAATTCCAATACTTTGTAGTATGGTAATTAGAAGTCCTATTTCTGTGAGTGCTGCTGGGATTAGATCTTATTTGACACAGAATTATTGGTAAAGAAGTCCTAACAACTTTGCAGTGCCATTTTAGCCCCTGACAGTAGGAGGATTTGACCTCCCCTACTGAACATCATTACGTCCTCAAAGCACTTATTCCTACTGACCGGTGGTCTACTTGAGGCAAGAGAGTGAACTTAATGGTTTATTGCAAAATTATAAGAAGTATTCTTGAAAATACTTTTCAATTTTTTTCCTTTATTTTAGTTTGTGCTAGCAGGCAAAAAGTATGACCACATTTTAACTACAAAGCAAGCTGTTCTGCTAGCTGCCTGAAGAGGCATCCGTGACCCTTAAGGATGAAAAAGATGTGATTTATAATTTGTGCAGTAAAGGTCTTGTAACTGATGATTGATGTAGTCTCCATTTAGCAGTCCTCAGCCTTAGATAAACACAACACTACCTAAAATTAACTCCTGCTCTGACAGCTCCCATGTGGCTTTGCAATTGGGATTTGAAGTTGTTGGTGTGTGTCCTCTCCGGCTATGCCTCTATTTGCCTGCCAAGCAATTCCTCTAGCTGCCCCAACTGCAACAGCACAAGTCTGACAGAGAACAGTCCTGCAGAAGACTTCATATACTGGAAGTAATATTTTCAAAGTTAACAGAAATACAAGAGTATACCAAGGACTGTACATGGACAGGTCTACACAGGATGAGGACCAGGCTGACATGAAGACTAATGCAAATACACATTCCAAACAGAAAAAGAAAACCAAAAACCAATCAAACAACCCCACCTAACTAAAAGACTACATTAATGCTATTTATTACAAAAATTTGAAAAGTTCATGCTAGAGAATAAAAGCATGTAACTACCACTAAACAAGACCTATAACAACAGTACATTCATTCCTGTCAGGAATGGAGAATCCTGAGGTTCTTATTGATGTTCAACCTCAGTTTGGATGTCAATAGCGGGTGATGATGTTATGCTCTTTGAAGAATACATCATTCAAGAGTTTGCACAGCCCTGTCCCTTCCAATTAATCCTCCAAAAGATAAATTAGGAATACAAAATTATTATTCATCAAGATTTATACTGATTTCTTCTTTTAAGAACAAAGAAGAAAGAAACCTAGTACAAACATGCTCCTTATGGAACTTAGGTGAAAAACATTTAACCTCAAGTAACTGAAGTTTTAAGATGTTTTGAAGTTTCATAAACCATAGAGAAAGGCCCCTTGGGAATGTCATTTTCTCATTAGGGAGCATAAATGAGCTCCTGAAATAAACATTATAAAGTACTTTTATTTTTTAGTTCATATCTTCTTTCAGGGGAAAGTAAAACACACAATGAGGTAGGTAATTTCCTCCAACAGTATATTTGCTTAATATTTTGTAGCTATGCAACACAGCAACTTGTTAGAATTACTTCTGTAGACAACATAAACATAGGGCTCTTAATATGAACATTTCAATCCACTTTAGAGATGAGCAAATTGATGTGCACTACAATTAATAACTAAAGTGTTAAAAATGAAAATCCATCATAAATAAGTCATTAACATGAAGTATCCTTAATTTTGAAAGCTACTTTGTTTTTATTTTAAATAAACTGATTTGCTCCCTCCCAAGTTGTTGGACACATTGCTTCACTGGGCCTTTGAATTATTCACTGCCATTTCCTGAGTGGATACTTGGCTAAGGTTAAGAAGAATTTGGAATTTACAAGATTATGTGAGTTAGTGTTTGATCCTAGTAGGAAAGTTGGACAGGAAAAAGATTTCCTCTTTGGAAACGTATTTCTGATACCAGCATTTCCTCCATTTTGCACCAGGCTGAAAAACTAATGTTTTGAAAACAAGAAATTCTTACCTTTCCCAAAAATAAGTAGCTGACCTATAGCTGCCTATATCCTCAATGCTCAACAAAGATATCCCATACATGGATTCAGTCTCGGTGAGTGCTCTAGGAACCATGGCATTTTCTTTCCTATCTAAACAGAAATTAATAAATTAGTTAAATCTATTTCTTACCTGAAGAGGGACTTATAGACCTGAAAGCTGGTTTACTTTTTTTTTTGTATCTCCTTTAGAAATGAGTATTACTTCTACTCATCACTTTGCCTTTTTTCTTTGTAGCAATTCTACTTTGTCCAACTGAAGTATTTATTAGCATAAAGAAAGACTCCAAAGCTTATAACCTGCCAAAACTTTCAATACTTCTTTGCTCTTTATTTCAACACAGATGGAAGCTTTCTAATTCTACAGGTTGGTTAGTATTTAATATAATTTATTAAATATTAAAATACATGTAATCAAGATTGCAATGAACACTCCTCAGTGCCTGGGTTTGTTCTACAGGTAACTGCAAGTCCATTAGAAACAGGAAAGCTTTAGCCCAAGCACCAACATACTGCATAAGTGCTTTTTGGATAATTACATTCGTTAGGAGAACAGGAATTCTCCAGTCTTTTTGTGTGCTTAACTGCTTATGTTATATGGTTTCCCCAAACTCTTAAGCTTTTGGGAGTTTGCAGCCTTTGACATGTAAATTTTTTAAAACTCTGATTGTCTTATTAGCAAAGTATTTTTGCCATTACTCACAGATTACATTAATTTAAATTTCAGTTTTAAAATCTTTCCAGGCTACAGAAGATATAAGTGAAAAACAACAAAACTTCAGTGCTACCAAAGGCTGGATCCTAATGTCAAACATGGAAAATAGAGCCCTGATTTAGCCCCAAGAATCCACCAGTAAGTCCCAAGAAGAAGAGGCAGGCACACCTACAGCATAGTTCAAGAAGGGTTTAAGGCCCTCAAACCAAGTTGACATGGGGGTCCCAGACCCATGGAGAGGTGCACGGGGAGGTCCCAGGAGCAGGTGGTCAGGTTAGTAAGGCCTGCTAGTGCCCTCAGGGCCCTGACACTGTTGCCTTCGCAAGGCGTGGCGACCTGGTTCAGGAACGGCACGGCGACCAACCCCAGGCCGCTCGGGCCATCAGCT
>JAVJGG010000048.1:5901188-5922536 GCA_035590195.1 Aviceda cuculoides
TTTCCGTCTGCTTACATCATAAACTTAGTGCTATTGGCTACCTGGAGAGTTAGTGCTGTTAGCTGTCAGGAGAGGGGTCCTATCTTTCCGTACAGCGCGACATCTTCCGACCGCCAAACCTTAACTACCTACATGACACGAAGCATCCATCAAGCTTCAAGAGCCAAACTGGGTTTAGGCTTCGCGGTAATTCTCAGGATAGTGATGGCCTTAAATACTGAGATATTCTCATCTCGACACCATAGGTCTGAGACTCAGATGGTATATTAGTGTGTAGCCAGCTGTGGGAAGAGAATTACAGTGGGCATGTCTGCATTTGCATGCCTGCAACCCACATTTTTGTCAGTTTTGCCACAAAGTTCAGAATATTGAATTGAGTTGGCTGTTGAAGTTCTACTTACCATGTTGGTAACATTTCACTCTCAGATCAAGAAAAATAACCACAAGAGTGTTGCAGAAACACTAGGCAGACAGCGATATGTTTCAAAAGTCAATTTTCTTTAATGATATCAAAATGCAACAGTCAAAGTGAGTAGGAGTGTTATGTGGTATTGAAATACAGCAGCCAGATTGAACAGGGCTATTAGGCTGTAAACACTGCAACAAACACAACTTATTTACAGGTTCAGGATGTCAGTTGGGAACCATCACTACACGAACTGTAACAGCGAAAATAAAGAACAACATTTCACATTCAACTTGTTTCAGCTGCCAGAACAACATAGAGCAATCTTGATACTAATTCCCAGTGATAGGGATTTTGTGGTAATTATGTCATCACTGCGATTAATTTCACAGTGAACATTGTATTCGGCCTGTGTAATCCTCCCACTGAGTAGCACTGATCTCTCAGCTTGGTCTAATTAGACAAAAGTTTCAGGAATACATTAGGGTCAGACAGAAGACATTTACAGAGAGTGAGGTCAGTGAATTACACATAGTAGGCAGCAGTGGTACTGGAGTAATGGTCATGCCTTGAACAAGGAAAGAGTGTGGCCTTTTGGGATTCTAATGGAAAACTAAACAAAGCCTTGAGCTCTTGCCCAGCCTACAAATACCAAGAAAAGATGAAAATCAAACAAGGTAAAAATTATAAACAGTCTCCTTTCACACATTTAGGAAAGCCAAGTATAGTCCCAGTTATTGTTATAGCTGAACTGGTTTTGGCAAAAGATGCATTTTTAATAAAATAGTCTAGTCACTAGGCACTGAAATTCCATTCCAAAGTGGAGTTTATTCTGCTGGGGATATACAAAGCTATTTTTTCTTAACTACTCAAGCCACTCTGCCTACCACAAGCCTACTTCTGCTCTATTGAAGTCAATAAAAAGGCTCCTATTGATTTCAACAAGCATGGGATCAGATCCAATGCCAAAATCATCCAGGAGGTAGAAAAGAAAATAACAGCTGAATATTGAAATGGCATGATGAATACCTGCCATTTTAAGCACTGCTTTTATACATTATTATAAAAAGAATAACAGGAAGGTGTTTCACTTTTGTTGAAATATTCATCAGAAATAGATGATTCATCAATGCATAAAAATACTGTGGACTTATTACTTTGCTTTGTGCATTGTTGATACGAAAAATGATAGTGGATCCATAAGCTCCTTTATTTATTCAAATTGTATCAGAAACTCTAAAAAATAAGACACATGCTAGATCAAAGCTCTGCGTATGCAGAAACTGTCTCTCTTTGCAAAAGGCGAGTCCAAGAAGTTCCGATTTTTGATTACATGTAATGTTTCCATTAACAACTAGATATCAGAAAATTAGGCTACTAATTTCAAAATGTTCACTATAGATAACTGTTCATGTATGTGAAGCCAATTAGCATAGACTTAAAGATTCCCAAGGAATTACTTTAAAAGTGTTTGCATTAGTAAACTATAACTGAAGAAAACAAGACTGCACCAAAGTTTGATTTGTTGAATAAACAAACTATGTTTGTCTAGAGGTAAAGAACAAAGACTGTATCAAATACAAACCCTAGGCTGAGAAGCAGAGTAATAAACAGTATCTTTTCTGCTACAGGTTCTGATTTTTTTACAGATTCCTCCTATTTTCAGCTTCACCTAAAGCAAGCGGTAAAAAATAATAAAATTATTTCAACAAAAGAAAGCATAAAGGATAATAAAGAAAGCTTTCATGTATCTCTTTCTGCATTTTTCCTCAAAATATTTGTTACTTCCAACCCTCTGTAAAGGCCTTTGCACATAAGAAATTTGGCACTGCCAAAACCGGCACTACTTATCAATGTATAAATACATTT
The DNA here is from genome assembly GCA_035590195.1 of Aviceda cuculoides. Taxonomy (NCBI): domain Eukaryota; kingdom Metazoa; phylum Chordata; class Aves; order Accipitriformes; family Accipitridae; genus Aviceda; species Aviceda cuculoides. Next base: position 5,903,464 of record JAVJGG010000048.1, read on the forward strand.
TAGGCAGCACCTGTCTCTAAGCTATTTGAACTGTCAATTGAACTTTTAATGCCACATCTATGTTATGCACAACAGTCATGTACTAAAAAGAAAGCTGATTCTCTACCTTGTATCTCATAAAGACAGCTAAAATCCAGTATATTCAGCTAAACTTTATTGAAATCAATGCAAGTTGGTAATAAAAATCAATAAAGATCATAAACATTAATTTACTTATATTTTACATATTCTGCTCATGTCTAATTACAGTAGCATTTCTGATCATGCTTAAAATCCACGACTAATGGCTTCTGTAATACATACAGTGTCAGGTTGTTTTGAGGTTGGCAAGCTAACAAGAGCACATTATACCTTCATTGTTACGGTTTCCTTCCCTTGGGAAGAAAAGAACAAGTGGGGAAAGAGGGCATGCCTTGGAAGTCAAAAGGATCATCTGAACCCAGAAAATAGAGTGCACTCATATTGTGCTCCTCCTGGTACCCTCTAGGGTCTGTTTCTTCATCCTTCTCACACTGTCTCTTGTTGTATATTAGATAATATGCAATGGTCTCAAAGAGGTGTTTGGTTATAGGGATGCAGAATCTCGTACAACAGGACAAACTTCCTTGAATATGTCTCAAGGCATAAATAATAATGATAATCTTACTAAGCACAACTTAGTGTAGACTAATGAAGATGACAGAAGTGCCTTAAGCAAAGATTGAGAAGTGTGATTGAAACTCAGAGATGGATTCTGTTTTACTGCAGTGCTCCCTAGCAGCAGTTCTATCTATTCGACATCTGTTGAATTGACATTCTATATATTTGGCATCTGCTTTCATATATATGTGTGTGTGTGTGTTGCTTTTATATATATAATATATTTGACATCTGCTTTCACAGATTTAGAAAAAGTTAATAAATTATTGGCTAAATATAAGCCCTCATTTCTTCTGCCTTGTTCAGAATTTTCTGAATTACAATACTTTCCAAAAGCAAAACAAAGAAATTCTGGCTGAAATTATAGTTAAAAATCCCCAAGCAAACCAAAACCAAATGGCAACACTGATTTAGCTCTGATGGTAAATTTATTGTTATAGTTTACATGATGATACCCATGGTATTTTCCTCATAGACTCCTTCACTTCATTATGCATAATGCAATTGAACTAGAAGAGCCAGAGGAGCTATTTCAGTATCCCATGGAGATAAAGCAGGCCACAAAATACACACATAATGACAGTCAAATATTTCATGATGCTGTCTACACCATGCACTGAAAAACAAGGAAACTGAATTTCATCATCTACAGAACTATGACAAATTCATTGGCTATATAAAGGCCCTTAATAGAAATTGTAAGATTGGTATGAATGAGGCATAAATGCAAATGCATTGATGTGGAAGCACCTGAAGGGATAAAAACAACAGAAGGGCCATAAGAATGATCTAACATGTCATCAGAGTCCTAGCACATACCTCTGTGCTGCTTCTCAGGACACAAACTGAGAGACAAAACTTGGCAATTCACAGATCTGTAACAAGAGACTGATCGCTGACAGCTCCTACAGTGTACAAAAAGGTACACCCAAACCCAGTACATGGTAAGCAAATGATGAAGACACCTGGAAATACGAATAGGACTCAATAGGCCCTCGTCCTCAACATCACCACAAGGAATCCTGGACAGACTAGTCGTATACAAGCATTTTGGTATCTGATGATTGGCCAAACTACCATGACACATACATCTTGCTGTTTGCAAGTATGTGGTTATCAGAGTACAATACTCTCTGACCAGGTTCTTTTACATATTCTATGTGTGGAGGCTGTAATATTTAATAAAATTTACTTACCTGAAGATACTTGATGTTACACAGGATTTCTGATTTAGCAGAATGATACAAAATGTACTGAAAACACAATACAAATGTAAGTTACGCTTAGCAAAATACATCAGTTGCAATACACAGTTCAATCCCAATACCAATCCGATCTCCATTACTGATCTCTGCAATATGCTCACTGTCATGACACTGGGCATTCCCATTTGCCAGGAAGGAATATGTGGGTTAAAGCCAGCTCAAGCCCATCACCTTCTTCAAAATTCTTTTGCTAGTTGTTTAGTTTTCTTACTTTACGTTGGGCTGAACCACGTATACACTCCCCCCATGCTGGTGTGGCTAACTCAGGGAGTCATGCAGACTCTTTTAATGAGTTCATTAAAACATTTACACCACTGAGTTGACTCACTCAGCTGTGATGTATCAGCTGATCCACCCAGCTGACATAGCTGACCTCGTCAAACAAAGTCCCCTGTAAGTTGAGATAAAGTCAGTTGCTTTGGAGTGGCTGTGGTCAGTCATGCCCTACGTTATTTCTTGAGCTTCATGAGCACAGCACGCTTGCCCATTGTGTCTGAGCTTTCTTCCATTGTAGGGGATTGTTAGTCAGCCACAGTGGTACGACAATGGGAGTAGGAATAAGCAAAATCAGACCTTTGAACTTACACCTTCCCTAAGAGCTCACACTGAGATTTCCTATGTTGCTGTTGCAATGCTCCAAGAATATTTCCCGCAGAAATTCTTTTGTTATTAATTCCCTTTCCACTGAAGATTGTTCTGGATCTTGTTTCTTTTGCTCCTCTACTTTCATTTTATAGGATGGAGGTGTTTGTTCTCCCCTTTCCACTGTCCTCTAAGCCTTTCGAAAAAGGCAGGTGATCCCAGTGTTTATTCACCATAGGTACCATAAAGGTGTAAAGCAGCCCTTTACTTTCTCGTTGCATGCTTCAAGAATAGTAAAGCACAAAGAGCACTGCCATGTTCAATGCACTATTTGTCCTAAGCTTGATCCTCAGTCCTTCTATTATGCTGCTGCTAAATTTGACCAGTCAGAAGCACTTCTGTCATGTTGTCTTCTAGTCAAGACTATTCCCTCCTGCTCTGTCTAAGTGAAATACCAGACTTGGAGCAGGAACTGAAGAAAAGAGGACAGGCATCAACCTCCAGCACCACTTCCAGTTAAGACACTGCTGCAGAGACCTTCCTTGTTCACGTAGAGTCTCACGACTTGAACACTGGCTTTATGCTAAATACTTTGACTTTGTGCTAGTTTCTAAGAGCACTCATACAGCTGAGTTGGAAGGGAGGCTGCGATTAACATCTGTTAGTTGCCAGAATTTCACAGATACTTCAGCTTATGTTTTGACATAAGTAGGTAAACAGAACAATGAAAACATGGCCTTTTTTTCAACCAAGACAAGGTGAAGAATAATGTGAGATAGATACCTCCACAAGAGATGAACAAACTCTTTTACAGAGTGCCTTGCTCATCTCTGACATTTAAATCTTAAAGAATACCACTTCAGTGCTACAAGTGATGGAGAAAGCTGATGTGGAGCTAAGAGATAACAAAGGATAACAAGGAGAAGGTAACAAAGGTTCCAAAGCAGTGTCACTACAAACAACAGCAGGGGCCACTATATGAAGTACATTAATAGAGTGACATACCTCATTTTTTATATTATGTTAATAGTTATTTTCATCACAGAAATGTTTAGATCAAATGGAAATCAGGCCCTATTGCACTAGGTGCTTCACAAAGATAGCGTACGAAAAAGCCCCTGGGAGTTTGCAGTTAAAATAGGAAAAAAAAAAAGGATCAAAGGAAATGAGAAAACAAGTATCATTATTCCCTTTTCTCTCTAAAAATTATGATTGACAGGGTTCTCTGCACATGCAGAGAACTTTCCACTTTAAACTAATCATCTTATTTAAATAGGCTGATTGATCCTCAGGGTGTGATCCACCATGCTAACTGTTTAAATGTTTGGAAAACAAACATTAAATTTAATTGTCTTATCCAGATGTACGAAAAGAAATAAAGCACCATTGGCAAATCTGCTCCATTTCTTTCTGAAAGATTTTTGTTGTTGTTGTTTAGCAAAATGGATTAGGTTTTCAGTATTATTGTTGACAGAATGATGCACATTTTCTCCTGAGGCTGAAAGTATATTTAAGGATTGGGCACTGGGAGATTGTTACTGTCTGTTCTTCACATTCATGAAGGATGTGCACTAAAATATAATGCTATAGTCCGTGGTAATTCAAAAGATATTCTTGTTACCATATCACCCAAATAGTATTTAGAATAAGCCATTATGCCAAGACCATTTTTTGACAATGTATTTTCACTGATACAAGTAAGATTACAAAAAAATGATGCCATAATGAAGGGGCCATTTCTGTCTTTAGACTACACGCACAAAGTGGAATACTTTTAGGCATCTTATTCTCAAAATTGAGTCCATACCTTTGAGCCAGGCACCTAATCTTTACACACAGTGTAAAGAGAATGAGGCACCTCTAAGCAGTGCTCATAAGGGCCGGGATGGACAAATACTCTGGGAGTACAACAGTTTAAAATACATATATTAAAATGTTGTAACATTAAAATGTTATAATATTAAATATTATTATACTGTATTGTTGCATTGCATTATTAAATATTTCATATTAAAAAGCAATTTAAATATTCCAAAATGTTTTGCTTTGGCTTTATGAAAATCTCTTTTGATCTTGTACTTTTTGAATGCATGCTATTTAGGGTTAGTATTGTATCCAATACTTCAGTGTTATTTCAGACAGAGAAAAATTGCTGGGCACTGCAGTGAAGTTCAATACTTCTTTTCAGACAATTCATTGGGGGAAGAACACACCAAAGAATTCCTGTAACCCTCCAAAAATAAATCATTCAAAAAGGAAACTGTTCTACAGTTTCTGCAGTTGTTGTAATTTTGTCTAGTAGACCAGAGAGAACATAAACACTCCAGAGCCCAAGTAAATACACACTCCCTGCTTTCAGCAAGTATCACCAGCAATTTTCTAAGTTCACCATTTGTCACAAGTAATGTTTTCTTCCTTCTTCCTTGTTGCAATAGCTAGCATTCTTCATTTCTGATAATGTTTGTCCAGTGTAATTTTACAAAACCTGTGAGCTCATAGCCTTTGAAATTTGTTCAGATCACTTAACTATTTAGCATTTACAGGTGCTGTTGATGTGTTTGATACTGTCCAGTATTGCTGACTGTCAAATACACTGCAAGTGAGAGAGCAATTATTTGTTTTTCTAGCTGCTTAAACTCAATTATTTTTCAGCTCAGGTAAGTAAACATAGCAAGTAAACATAACATACTGAAATGTGTGGATTCACTATTTTATGTGAGCTGAAGATCTAGTCTGAAATACATCTCTGTTTTTAAGATACAGAATGGAACTTGGAAGCTTTGTGACCTTCATCATCAGGGATATATGTTGTTTATTTTATTCTTTAGGGAGAAAATTAAGAAAGATCACCTGCTAAGAAATGTTATGCTTTTCCAGGAAACTACTCTTTGACAGAGAACATTAACATTTCTAGTATTATTACCTCCACAGTTGCAGTACCAGCTGTGGAAAATTACAAGGTTCCCCCATGGAACCAGGATGTAAAGATTTGGAAAAGATGTTAAATGGCTACTAGGCAATATTTTTTCCCCTCCAATATGCAAGAATTTGGAAATATCAGCCACTGAAAGGAGGTGACTGTATGCAAGGCTGTCAGTAGTCATGCTCTTATTGCTCACCATAATCTTCTTTTAGAATCTGATTTCATAAAATGAATATTTTTGTCCAGGTCACTGAACAGACAATCTGCATGTCCAACTGATGTACAATAAGAGCAAAAGGTGGTATAAGTTAACTCTTATTTCACATGCCTGAAAAAAATTCAGTGATTATTTTCTAATGAGATAGCAGAGATGAATTAGGATGTCGACAGTTAATTGAAATGCTAATAGACCCAAAATCATGCTGAACTGAACTTGCAGTATAGATGCAGTAGCCAGTTTTTCAGGTATTACTAGGTTTCTCCAAAGCAAAAAATTATGATCTAAGACACAAAATCTTGTAACTTGAACTGTAACATACTGTATAGTTTGTCACTCAGACACAAAATGGAATCTCATTCTCATGTTCATTCTATCTCCATTTCAGATATCTTCACACAGTTTATAACTACACTTTCTTCTCTGTAAGTTCTTCATTTGTTTTTGTTCTTTATAATAATTTCAGAGACAGAAAAAAGACAAAGTGAGAAGTAAGTATTTTCTGTGATAAAAGACTGATAGGAAGACACCATAAGCATAAGTAATAATTGCAATACACATCCAACATCTAAAGTGTGTAATTATTATCATTGGTTCAATTTTTTAAGATGTCAGTAAACCTGTATGAACAAATATTAGCTAAAGAACTGAATGATCTTTAAAGAACCTGCACTTTCCTGCTGTACTGCTATTCTCAAGCTATAGTTCTGACTAAGCCCAAATAACTGTGCTGTTAAAGTATTGGCTATGTATTTCTACACTATTGATTTTGAAGGATGATCTATTTCTAATGACAATATGAAAGTTTGTAGAAGAACCTCACAGAGAACATTTTCTTGTCATTTAAATGTCACTTGACAGATACAATATCAATGAAAAGCTATTTCACAGAGTCCTCTATGTTTTTTGTTAAAAGACATTCTCAGAAATCTTATGTGCTTATCTGATTTTCCCCAGTTTTGAAGAGAAATCTTTTTCTACCAACATATTGTCTCTAGTTTATACCACTCTATGGAATTAAATAAAATTAAGAAGACTTTTTTTAATATGTGTAGAATTTTTGTCCTGCGAAACAATTGCTAACAATTACCAAACAGGACAAGTTCCCCTGGAAAAAGGTGATAAATATTAACTGCTCAAACAGCATTGAGTGTCCATGACATTTTATCTTTGCTCTTGTTTGGTTTATAAATTGAGCCCCTAATTTATCTTTAGAGTTCAAGTTTTATTGCTTACTGTTATTTGGTGTTACAAGCTTTAAAGCAAATTTCCTTCCCAAGATATTCTCTCTTATTAACCACCAGGACATCCCTTATCCTACTTTTTCTGGATCAAAAAGACAGATAAGACAGTAATGTATCATTGCAGAATCTAACTGAACACTCTCTCAAGCAAAGTTCATCAACATTTAACCTAGTAATCACAACTAATATGTTTGTATGTTAGAAGAGGTATCTATATGAAAAAACTCTAAAGTTTGTCATCCAGTAGAATTATACATGGTATTTGCATATCCTGTAGTATGCTTACTTCAGCTTTGACATGATGCTGAGACAGTGGCTTGTATATACAGACATTTTTAGGATTTCCTTCCAGTACTCTCAAGAGACAGATTGCAATTTCTTATATCACAAATGCAACCTGTGGAGTTAATAGCTCTTTCAAAATGTTTCTAACATCAATTATTAATTTAACCTTTCTGTTCAGTGGCTTTCTACTGATGATTTTACAACCATACGTTTTTGCAGTGGAGAGGATGGGAGGAAGTGAAGAGGTATAAAAATCAAAGAAAAATCATTTGAAACACTTAAGCTGGAGATTCTCATATCTCTAGTATATTTCATTTCAACTAATGACCTCTCATCTTCAGAAAGGTAAATCTTTGATAAGAAACTGGATGCAGGCTAACATGTAAAATATTCTAATAACTAGTAAGAAAGCTAAAATACTGACTGCTAGTTTCCAGAAAAGGAAAAGCTACTTCTAACATCAGATGAGTGAGTCACCACACAAACCCATTGCTCACTGAGGAGTGTCTCATGAATAGTGACTAGGACATAGCACTTTGTAGATACCTTTTCTAAGTAATATTTTTGGTATTAAAAACTTTAGCCACAAACACAATGTTTTTATTTTTATTGTCATTTTCCTTGTTTTTCCAGAAAATCAAATACTGGTCCTTGATGCATTGTGCCCTAATCTGTAGGAATAGATGTGTTTCAACAACGGGATGTGGTTGTGAGTGAGTTTCTCATCTCCAACCAGATCTAATATGTGAACCAAAAGGCTGGAGTCCAGTTTTGCACTTTTTTTCCTGAGAATGGGCCTTGATGAAAATTAAGGGCCATATATTGAACTGCTGCAATCTCACCAATATTAAACAGGACCATTAATAAAACCAATTTCTTTTATTTTTTTTAATGTAAGATTTCATTTCGTCAGTAGAAAAGTAACTTTTTTAAACAATCTGCAGTTTGAAAAGCAAACAAAGGAAAGAATAGCCTTTGGAAAATATTTGCAGGTTTTTTTCTTCTCAAAGAGAAAAACATGCTGAAATTGTTTTACTGTTCAAGGAAAATATGTGGGCTTTCATTGCTGGTATTCAAAATATGGTGACCTTTGATTTTATTTCTCTAAAAAAACCCCCAGAATATTAGAAGAGAGCTTGAAAATGAAAGAAAAAGGACTTTACTTGAAGTCTCTTCAGGGAAGAAAATATCATTCATCACCAGATCTGTGCAGGAAATGTGAACACAGGTCAAGTTTAAAGAAGAAGTATGCATAAAAACAGAATGAAAGACACTTGTCTAATTTATGTCAGAGACCCCACACAACAACTTTGAATGTATGTGGGAGAACAAAAAAATACAGACTGAGAGGGCTGAAGATTCCTTATGATGTCTTGTCTTAATAAACTGAGGAAGAGTAGAAAGAAGACACACAGTGTGTTGAAACTCCATGGACCTGCAAGTAGCATGCCTCCTAGAAGCCCCTTAGAAAAGTTCTAAACCATCCCTTTATATGGTTGTCCCACTAAATGGTATAGTTGGTACCTTAAAGTGTGAACCTGATACTGAAGATTAATTGTCTCTTCTCTGGCAGCCATTAATGGAAGAATAACTTTTCTTTTGCTCTGTATCTCCTGTAGACATTTTCCCCAGCCAAGGTGGATCTGCTGGAAAACCACTGCTGGTAATCATTTGTAGTGGTTCCAGCTCGGCTGAAGGAAAGGCAACACTCTTGTCACTTCACACACTATAAATGCTTATCAAAGCTATGAAAAACAAAAGCACTAATACAGTCTTTGACAAAACCAAAACAATAGCTCTGCCTTCATCACAGTAGGTAAGACTTGGACCGACATTTTGTATAGTTTACAAATAGGAGGCCAAAACCTGATACTGCTGAAGTGCTGGAATCAATCACATTGACTCAGCTGTCTCATTCACTGTTTCTATCTAAAAATTTGTAATTTGAAGAAACTACAGCTTGAAATTTTTCACTCTAATTAGGAATAATTTTCTGTTATTATTGTTGAGCTTTTAAATAAGTACAATAAATAGATTACTAACAGCTTACTGAATATATTTAAACTGCTTAAATGTAGAAAAAAAAAAGCTGGCATCCATATTTATCAGTATTATTTTAGTAAGAGGTATTTTACCAGATGTTTGCATACATTAATATAAAAGTAAGACATAGAAATAAAGGTAAACTAGTGTTCAGTGACCATGAAATCTGGAGTGTAACATTAACAACTTTCTGGCATAGGTGATCGAGAAGCCAACAAGGAACGGTGCTCTTCTGGACCTCATGCTTACAAAAAAGGAAGAACTGGTTGGGGATGTGGACATTGGGGACAGACTTGGCTGCAGTGACCATGAGAAAGTGGAGTTCAGGGTCCAGAGAGAAGGGAGCATGGCAAAAAGCAGGACACAGCACTGGATTTCAGGAGAGCAGACTTGATCTCTGAAGAGATTTGCTTGGAAGAATCCCACAAGACACATCCCTGGAGGGAAGATAGATCCAGAGAAGCTTGTTGATATTTACAGATCACCTCCTCCAAGTACAAGACCTTGTCCCAAAAAATAGGAAATCAAGGTAAAAAGCAGGAGGATGCCTGCATGGATGAACAAGGAGCTCCAAACTGAACTCAGACATAAATCAGAAGTGAAAAAGAAGTGCAAGCAGGGGCAGATGACACAGGGGGACTACAGAGTTGTCTGGTTGTGCAGGAATGGGGTTAGGAAAAGCCAAGGCTGGCATGGAGTTGAATCTGGGAAGGAATGTGAAGAGCAAGCAATAGAAATTATTCTACCATACACAAGCAGCAAAAAGACTGCTAGAGAAAATGTGGTCCTGCTGCTGACTGGAGCAGGAGATTAGATGAAAAATGACAGGGAAAAGGATGAGATACTCAATGTCTCCTTTGCTTCAGTCATTACCAGTAAGACCAGTCTTTGAGACTCTCAGGCACCTAAGACCAGAGAGAAAGTCTAGAGCAAGGAAAACACCCTTGGTTAGGAACCACCCCGTCAAGGAGCACTGCACATACATAAGGCCATGATGGGTTGCACCCATGAGTGCTGAGGCAGCTGGCTGATGTTATTGCGAGGTCACTCTAGGTTATCTTTGAAAGGTTATAGCAACTGGAAAAAGTTCCTGAGAACGGAAGGAAAGCAAATGTCTCTATCTTCAAAGAAGACAAGAAGAAAGAACTGGGGAAATATAGGCTGGTCAGTCTCACCTCAGTCCCTGGGAAGGTGGTGGAGAGAATCCTCCTGGAAACCATGTCCAAGCACATGAATAACAAGAAGATGATCAGTCAGTATGGATTTATAAGGGGGGAAATCATGCTTCATTAACCTGACAGCCTCCTGCAATGAGATGACACGGAAGCAAAAAGTCTGTTTAGATGTCAGTCACAGTTCTGTACTCCAGGGGCTGATACTGGGGCCAATATTATTTAACATCTCCATCGATGACCTGAGGACAGAGTGCACCCTCAGCAATTTCACACGTGATACAAAACTATGAGGAGTGGTTGATAAACCAGAGAGTTGCACTGCCATCCAGAAGGACCTTGACAGGCTGGAGAATGGGGCTGCTGGGTAACTTATGAAGTTCCACAACTGAACCGCAAAGTCCTGCATCTGGGCAGAAATAACCCCAGGCACTAGTACACACTGGGGGGGGGAAACAAGCTGGAAAACACCACTGTGGAGAAGGACCTTGGGGTCCTGGTGAACAGCAAGCTGATCATGAGCCAACAAAGCATCCTCATGGCAAAGACGGCCAACAGCATCCTGGGCTGCATTAGGAATAGTGTTGCCAACAGGTCGAGGGAGTTGATCCTTCCCCTCTACTCAGCACTGGTGAGGCCGCACCTGGAGTGCTGGGTCCAGTTCTGGGCTCCCCAGTGCATGAAATATATGGACCTACTTCAATGAGTCCAGAGGGCCACAGTGATGGTTAAGGAAACATCTTTCATGTGGGGAGAGGCTGAGGGAGCTGGGACTGTTCAGCCTGGAGAGGCTAAGGGGGCATCTCCTCAGTTTGTATAAACATCTGAGAGGAGGGAATAAAGGTGAGAGAACCAGACTCTTCTCAGCAGCATCCAGTGAGAGGACAAGAAGCAATGGGCAAAAATGGAAACACATGAGATTTTATTTGAACACAAGAAAACACTTTTTTACTGTGAGGGTGGTCAAATACTGGAGTAAGATAACCAGGGAGGTTGTAGAGTCCCCATCTGTGGAAATATTCAAAGCCTGACTGGGCTTGGTTCTGGACAGCCTGCACTGGTTTACCCTGCCTGAGCAAAGGGTTTGGACTGGATGATCTGAAGGGATCTCTTCCATCCTAAACAATTCTGTGATTCTGTGAAATCTGAGGTTAGCTACAAGCAATATTTTGGAAACTATATGAACTATACCTTTTTTAATGTGTTCCTATTGCAAGTCAAGCCACCAAGGAAAAAAAACAACCCCAAACCAAACCCAACACCAGACTTGTGATAATCTGCACTCAGATTCTATCTTTGTATTTTTTGCTCGTAGAGAGTTAGATAATTTGTTGCACAGCAGAAGTGTAATATTCAATTAAACCTACCCTCAGGGAGAAAAACTATTTGAACAGCACTGTAATCTTAATGAAATGGGTGAGATTTTAAACTTCATCAGTTTGGAATCTGAAAATAGTATGGCTTAGGCTCTGTGAAATAATTTTGCCTTTATAACAAATTATCTGTCTCCAGTACACTGTAGTTATTCATCACTTGCATGGACTTCTGTCACATTAAAACAATTTTTCTTGAAATCATATAGAAAACCTAAGTATTTTTTATGCTATATTTGGTCATATTTGCAGATATGAAAAATTAATGAATTTCTATCAACCTACAATCTGAGTATGTGCATATTATATAATAAATCATTTTAGGGACATACCATGTCCATTTCTGACATTTAAAAGGTTTTTTTTTCCCCCTTGGGAAAAAGAAAAACCATAAAACGATGGTGAGATCTTAAAATCTAGAGACCTCAAAGAGATGCTGATGTGTAAACTATTGGTTTATAACTGATTTAATATTCTCAGATCAACAGTGTGATATAAAGGTACTTTCATACCATTTTCCCAACATATCCAATTTGCTGCTTACACATACTTTCAGGCTTCATACAGACAAACCTGTACCTGATTCTGGAAATTTTGAATGCATCAAAATAGCTTGATGCTAAAAATAGGTTAATGGAAATGTTCTCTTTGACTCTCTCACTCTCCCAAAGGTATTGTGCATTGTGAGAATTGAGGAAAACTTATACTTGTAGGAGTGCTTTTAAGAGTATAATCTCAGCTTCTCAACCTTGTGTGGCAGGTGCCAGTATTCACCAACCCAAGTAGCTACATTACAGTCACTACAGGTTTTCTACCATTCCTACTGTTAAATGTCCTGCTGAGCATGATGGTCATGGTACTATTAGAAACCCTGTATTATTATTGTCACAGTATTATTATACATCTGAATGCAGTCTTAAATCCCTACTGTACCCAAAATAATTAGTTAGATTTGATAAAATCTTCAAATCAGAAATGGTTTTCACTGATAGTGTTCCAGAAAGATTATTGCTGATTAAATGTCAGGTGACATTAGACATTAAATGTAGAGAATAATGCAGTATCCAGCACTCTCTTTGAGGCAAAAACGTGCTAGTTAGACTGCATGGGAAACTATTCCCAAACACTGTGAATTCCCAATACAATTTCCATTGAATTGTAGCACACAAATTCTTCAATGTGTCTATGGTTTAGGTTTTTAGTTTGTTTTTTTCGTTTGGTTGGTTGGGTTTTTTGTTTGGTTTTTTTTTGTTGGTTTGTTTGTTTGCTTGTTTGTTTGTTTTATTTTGACCTACCAAAATAACAAAATCGGCACTCAACAACCAATCGCCCATTGTGGGAAAAAAGCAGAATGTAACACAGCATATAACAACAGGTCTCCATTTTTCTTCTGTTTCTATTCAGCAAAATGCAATATCCTTAATTGCAAAGTATCCTTTTTGTGGGGATTAGACAAATCATTTCATTAAAGAATAACATTTCAGTGTGTATAACCAAGTAGTTTTGAACTCTGCTCTGCCACTTTCCCAATATGGGTTTTGAAAAGTTGTTCATACCTTATACGTAGATAAGAGACCACAGCAAACTTAACATTTGCATGGAAAAATATGGCTCATCAGTAATGAACTGAGTCCTGTAGTATCATAGACAATGACATTTTATAATCTTAATCATAATTCCTTTAAGATCCATCCTAAAATGAATTAGATTTCTTGTTGCTAGTGTTAACTATATTCTTTTGAAAGTATTAGCCTGCAGTTTTCGTCAACACCTACAGCACACAACATACTTGCCTCTACCATAGTTCAAGTACAAAATAATGCCAGTTTGACAAAACATGGGATGATATACTGAAGGACTTTATGTTTCAACAGGACACAGTGAACAAGTCTGTACACTTCTCTTGTACAAAGTCAGTTTTCATTTTTGCAGTCTCTCAAGTTTATCTCCCCAAAACTACTCTTTCTAGTTGCTTCCTTCTTATTTTCACGAGTGTTCTTTCTTTGTCTCACAGACACACACATCCCAATTTTCCTACCATTTCCCCACCTGTATCCTATTGCACATTCATTGATCACAATTTTGCCAAATAATAGTGGCAGGCTATTCAACGTCATCTGCAACAGCAGGAGATAGAAGGCTTTTTTTTTTTTTTTTTTCCCCAGTTAAAATAATTAGCAATATAAGGGTTTGATCATTAAAACCGCAAATTGCCAGACTATTGGAAGGAATTAGGGAAGATTACATATCAGTTTTAATTAATGTTCACTTTATGAGAGTGCTCAGCCTGAAAAAGACTCAGGACTCTGCTGGCCTCTGTAAGGCAATACATGAAGGCTTGGTCCTTGTCCTGAAGAGCTTAGTCTCAAAGAAACCTTAATCTTTAAAGGCAATTTATGTGAGAAAGAATGATTAAGGTGTCTGCCAAAAGGCTCCCTAAGAATCACTTAATATTTAAATCCACTTAAATACCCAGAATAGAAGGAAAGGTTGAAGGCTGTCATGTTCAGCACTCTATTCTTGTCCCTTTAACTTCAAATCAACCTAGCTTACACGTCAGCCCCCACTCTTAACAGCTTGCTGCCTATTTCTTTAGGAATGAATATTTCATTAAAATAAAGGTTAGCACCATAGGGTGTTAATGGCATTGCATTTCTATTCACAACACTAAGTGTAATTTGAATCATCAATAGAAGAAACAGAAGGAACAGAAGGAATGACCTTTCTTGAAAGATGCTGCAGGAAGAGAAATGTCAATAAAAAGCAAATAGTGTTTTCCATATCACCTTACAAATAGCTATTTCCTGTTTATGCACTTAAGAGAATAGGCTTCCTTCTGAGCCATCAGATTTGCACAAGGGATCACTTGTCAACATGGGAGTGAAATAAGAGCTCACGCATCCCTTGTAGTGTCCTGCTGCTCAGCTGCAGCAATCAGATATAGAATCATAGAATCACAGAATGGTTTGGCTTGGAAGGGACCTTAAAGATCATCTAGTTCCAACTCCCCTGCAGGGGGGCAGGGACACCTTCCACTCGACCAAGTTGCTCAAAACCCCATACGACCTGGCCTTGAACACCTCCATTGATGGGGCATCCACAGCCTTTCTGGGCAACCTGTTCCAGTGACTCACCACCTTCAATGTAAGTGAAGAATTTTTTCCTCATACCTAATCTAAATCTACCCTCTTTCAGTTTAAAGCCATCACCCTTTGTCCTATCACTACATGACCTTGTAAAAAGTCCCTCCAGCTTTCTTGTAGGTCCCCTTCAGGTACTGGAAGGCTGCTATAAAGTGTCCCTGTAGCCTTCTCTTCTCCAGGCTGAACAACCCCAACTGTCTCAGCCTGTCTTAGGAGAGGGGCTCCAGCCCTCTGATCATCTTCATGGCCCTCCCCTGGACTTGCTCCAACAGGTCCATGTCCACAGCTGAACACAGTACTGCAGGTGGGGTCTCACCAGAGTGGAGTAGAGGGGGACAATAACCTCCCTTGACCTGCTAGTGACACTTCTTTTGATGCAGCCCAGGGTACGGCTGGCTTTCTGGGCTGCAAGCTCACACTGCCAGGTCACACCGAGCTTCTCAGTCAGCAGCGAGGCCAGCAGCGGCAATGGTAAGTCAGCGGCTAATTGCTAGCCTGAGGAAGACTGGGAGGTTCCTGAGGCCCAGGAGTGCCGAGGAAGAGCAGAGAGCCAGAGCCGGCGGCCCTCGCGAGAGAGGCTGACGCAACATGGGCATTGCCAGGGGCAACTGCAGGAGAGTTAAACAGCCCTGAGGAGCACGGGCAACCAGGAGCGTGGCGAACAGGGCAGGCAAACAGGGTGTGGCACATCACAAAGAGCGTGGCATGGCAGTTTGTGTGGCAGTTCCTGCAGGGAGTGAGTGCAGGTAGGCAGTGCAGGTAGGGTGCAGGTCTCTCTCTTCCCAGCTCAAGAAGGCTACTCACATGGTGGGCATTGGCTCAGAAGGAGACTCGGGTACGGTTGCCACTCAGGGAAAAACCATTGCTAGGAAAAATGTGGCAATGCAGATGGAGCTCCCATGTAAACATGCAGCTGTCCAGGTCTCTGGCTGTGGGGAGTGCTTGAGTCTGTCACTGATGACGGAGGGCAGCGAGGGTACCTCTTGTGTGAGGTGTGACCAGGTGGGTGATCTGTTCAGCCTGGTGGCAGAGCTGAAGAAGGAAGTGGAGAGGTTGAGGAGTATCATGTAGTGTGAGAGGGAGATAGATTGGTGGACCCACACCCTGTCATCCCTGAGGTAGAGGCAGCAGATGGAAGCTCTGCAAGAACCGAAGAGTCCGCTGCCCTCTTGCCACCAGGCAGGACGGGACCTAAGAGATGGAGGGGAATGGATACAGGTCCCTCTTTGGGGAGGCAGGTGAATCCCCTCCTGGTCTCCCTCACCTTCCCAGTTGCCCCTACACAACAGGTATGGGGCTCTGGAACTTGAGGGCCAGAACAATGAAGGTCAGGGTGCAGATGAAGGCCTATCCAGGGGAGTGCCTAGGCTCAGTCAGTCAGCCCCATGCATTCTCACATCCTCTGAAAAAAGAAAAAAGGAGAGTAATTGCCTTAGGCAACTCCCTTGGGGCCCGGGTAAAAGGCAGTACCAGGAAACTCCCTGGTCTGGTTCAGACCTCTGATTATTACCCATTGCTGATTGTGCAGGTTGGCAGTGATGAGATTGCAGAGAGGAATCCAAAGGCAATCAAAAGGGACTTCAGGGCACTGGGATGATTAGTTGAGGGATTGGGAGCACAGGTAGTGTTTTCCTCAATCCCTTCAGTGGCAGGGAAATATACTGAAAGGAACAGGAAAACACACCTGATTAATACATGGCTCAGAGGCTGGTGCCATTGGTGGAATTTTGGGGTTTTTTTTATCATGGGGAGGTTTACACGGCACTAGGCTTGGTGGCAACATATGGAGTCCAGCTGTCTGAAAGGGGTAAAAGGATCCTTGCTCGTGAGATGGTGGCACTCATAGAGAGGTCTTTAAACTAGGTTTGAAGGGGGAAGGGGGTAAACTTAGAGTCATCAGAGATGACCCTGTTGGTGGCATGCCAATGTTGTGGGTGGAATCAACAGTCCAGCTCAAGTGCATCTATGCCAATGCACACAGCATGGGCAATAAACAGGAGGAGCTGGAAGCCATTGTGCAGCAGGATAGCTATGGCATAGTTGCCATCACAGAAACATGGTGGGATGATTCCCATGACTGGAGTGCTGCAGTGGGTGGCTATAAGCTCTTCAGAAGGGGTAGGCAAGGAAGGAGAGGTGGTGGGGTGGCTTTCTATGTCAGGGATTGTTTTGATTGTATGGAGCTCCATGATTGTGACAATAAGGTTGAGTGCTTATGGATAAGAATGAGGGGGAAGGCCACAAGGCAGATATCATGCTAGGAGTCTGTTATAGACCACCCAACCAGATGAAGAGGCAGACAAAACATTCTACAAGTGGCTGGCAGTAGTCTCACAATCATGTGCCCTTGTTCTTGGCAGGGACTTCAACTTTCCGGATGTCTGCTGGAAATACAACACAGCAGAGAGCAAGCAGTCTAGGAGGCTCCTGCAGGGTGTGGAAGATAACTTCCTGACATAGCTGGTAGGTGAGCCTACCACAGGAGGAGCTTCGCTAGACGTACTGTTTACAAACAGAGAAGGACTGATGGGAGATGTGGTGGTTGGAGGCTGTCTCGGACTTAGTGACCATGAAATGATAGAATTCTCTATTTTTTGTGAGGTAAGGAAGGGGGTCAGCAAAACCACTACTATGGACTTTCAGAGGGCAAACTTTGGCCTGTTCAGGACACTGATTGAGAGAGGCCCTTGGGAGACACTCCTGAAGGGAAAAGGGGTCCAGAAAGGCTGGACATTTTTCAAGAAGGAAGTCTTAAAGGCTCAGGAGCAGTCTATTCCCATGTGCCGCAAGATGAACCATCGGGGAAGATGACCAGCCTGGCTGAACAGGGAGCTTTTGCTGGGACTCAAGAAAAAAAGGAGCGTTTACCATCTTTGGAAGGGCAGGCAACTCAGGAAGAGCACAGGGATCTTGTTAAGTCATTCAGAGAGAAAATTAGAAAGACAAAAGCTCAGCTAGAACTCAATCTGGCCAGTCATAAGAGACAACACAAAATGTTTTCACAAACATGTTAACAACAAAAAGAGAGCCAGGGAGAATATCCACCCTTTATTGGACGCAGAGGGGAACATTGCCACCAAAGATGAGGAAAAGGCTGAGGTACTTAATGCCTTCTTTGCCTCAGTCTTTAATGGTGAGACCAGTAATCCTTAGGGTACCCAGCCCCCTGAGCTGGAAGACAGGGATGGAGAGCAGAATATACCCCCCATAATCCAGGAGGAAGTAGTTAATGACCTGCTACACTGTCTGGACACTCACAGGTGTATGGGACCAGATGGGATCCATCTGAGAGTACTGAGGGAGCTGGCAGAGGAGCTTGCCAAACCACTCTCCGTCATTTATCAACAGTCCAGGTCAACAGGGGAGGTCCCAGGCGACTGGAGGCTTACCAGCGTGATGTGCATTTAAAAGAAGGGTCGAAAGTATGATCCAGGGAACTACAGGCCTGTCAGCCTGACCTCAGTACTGGGGAAGACTGTGGAGTGGTTCATCTTGAGTGCACTCACACAGCATGCGCAGAACAACCATGGGGTCAGGCCCAGCGAGCATGGGCTCATGAAAGACAGATCCTCCTTGACCAACCTCATTTCCTTCTATGACCAGGTGACCCACCTAGTGGATGAGGGAAAGGCTGTGGATGTTGTCTACCTTGACTTTAATAAGGCCTCTGACACTGTCTCTCACGGCATACTCCTTGAGAAGCTGGCGGCTCATACCTTAGACAAGTGTACACTTTGCTGGGTAAAAAAATGGCTGGCTGGATGAACCCAGAGAGTTATGAATGGAGTTAAATCCAGTTGGCAGCGGGTCACAAGTGGTGTTCCCCAGGGCTCAGTTTTGGGCCCAGTTCTCTTTAATATCTTTATCAATGATATGGACAAGGGGATTGAGGGCACCCTCAGCAGGTTTGCCGACAACACAAAGATGGGAGGGAGGGTTGATCTGATTGAGCGTAGGAAGGCTCTACAGAGGGGTCTGGACAGGCTGGATCGATGGGCCCGAGGCCAATTGTATGAGGTTCAACAATGACAAGCACTGGGTTGTGCACTTGGGTCACAACAACCCCATGCAGCGCTACAGGCTTGGGGAAGAGTGGCTGGAAAGCTGCCTGGCAGAGAAAGACCTGGGGGTGCTGGTTGACAGCCGGCTGAATATGAGCCAGCAGTGTGCCCAGGTGGCCAAGAAGG
>JAVJGG010000048.1:5937826-5949333 GCA_035590195.1 Aviceda cuculoides
TCTTTTCTTTTCTTTTCTTTTCTTTTCTTTTCTTTTCTTTTCTTTTCTTTTCTTTTCTTTTCTTTTTCTTTTCTTTTCTTTTTTCTTTTCTGCCATATTGTTCCTACAGCTAACGTTCACTTTACTCTGCTGCATTACAGCTGCAGAGAGACTTGCTTTAGTTCTATATATGTCAAGTTCATATAATGTAGAACTGCAAGCACAGAAGTAAAACAAATGGTTTTCAACCATAGCATCTCCATATTTTAGCCCCAGTTCTGCCCAAAATAGCTGTATAAACTTTTAAGATATGTGATGAAGAGCTTGTCTCCAGACACAAGTGAAAGAGCTCAGAAGCACGATGGCAGGTGAGGGAACCTCAATAACGTGCTCAGAGAAACAGAGCCCTGGCCCCAGCCCCTCCCAGTGCACAATCAGCCCATGGACCAGGGTGAGACCCAGCACCATTAGTCAAGAGAGGCTCTCTGGACCACCTTGCAGAGGGAGGGCTTACTGCCTAAGGAGTACGGGATTCATTATGAGGAGGGACGGAAGAACATTTTGGGATTGCACAACACTTACTATGGGATGCTTAGGGGAGGAAGCAAAGAGAGAGGAAGGGTGGTGGGGAGGAACACACAAGGGGAAACAGAGGGATAAAAGGTGGTGGTTGCGTTTGAACAGGTTGCTGGTTTGTAAGTTTGCCCAGGCATGCCATGCACCTGGTCAGCAGGGTCTGTCCTGACTTCTCATTATACTCCACGTCTAACTATTTTCATGGCTGGGGTCTCTATTTGGCATGTATGTGTGTGTACGACGTCAGACCACAGGTTCTCAGTGCCCATGTTTCTGTGCTGCAGGAACTACAGTGAGTGACGATGGGGATGTCAGTAGGCAATTGCTGCCAAATAACAAGCCAGACTACCTAGGTAGCAGGGTAAGTGGCCTGGGGTATGTGTATGTATATCCCAGAGCAAGTTACTTGGACGAGTTGGCTACTGGACCAGGGGAGTCCTGGACGACTGCCAGAGAGACCGTGGGGTCTGGAGGTCAAATGAAAGACATTGTATGTGTTTGTGTGTCTGTGTGGGAGGTGACTGGGCAGGGCGAGGATCCAGGACCAGCCGCCGGGAGGACTGTGTGTCTTAGCCCAGCTACCAGAGGGATCCATGCTGTGTGTATGTATATGATGTATATATTTCCCAGTAATGGACCTCCATCCTGATCAGCCAGAGAGGAAAACTTCACTCTCCACCATCAAAAGAAAAAAATGGGGAAAAAAAAAAAGCAATGTCAGTCCTTCACTTTGAAGTTTCATTAGTTGTTTATTTTTATCTTTCTCTTCTGTGATCTCTAACCTGCTTTGGTCACAGTCAGAATCTCTTGCACATTCAAGTATTCTCTGGCATTCTTTCATGTCTCTTTCATCTTCACATTAAAAGTAATTTCTAAGTATTTGAGAATGGTATTTAATGTGAAAATAATTGATTTAATATTATCTAATACAGAACACTTTTAGAAACTTCTTTGCACTTTAGAAACTTCAGGTGATCTGTCTACATCATATTTAGGGCTCCTATCTAGGAGGAGGGAGCTATGGATTAATGTAGACCTTCATCTCAAATGCGTTATTTCCATTAGGCTCTAAACAATATCTTCATTATGCAGAACAACAGTCTGCAAACCCCAAAAGATAAAGAAAATCTGTTATTATTTTATCTGCACTGGTTTGGGGTCTGAGACTTTATTGCTTGTTTTCTTTTTGTTTGGCTTTTTTCTCTTTTTTTTTAGACTTTTCCCCACTGAAATTTTTGCTTCTAAATAGAAATGTCTATGGAGTGAAAACAGGTCTATCTGTCATCTTATAAAAACTTCAGATAAAATGTGTCCAACTACTTCAATCGTGAGAGTATCTCATTCTGGAAGTTGTTGCTTTGTAGTTTTCTCCCTGTTGACCAGTGTGAGCTATGACTTAGCTAAGCTATATTAATGTGTCTGTATAACAGTAGTTCAAAGCTCTGCAGAGCAGTACAAATATCTCAGGACAAAAAGAAAGTAACTTTAAAAATAAGTTAAAAATAAAAAGTTACCATAAAGGCTGGATGTAGCCAAATGAAAAGAAAAAAAGAACATATTTTCCCAGATAATAAGAGGAAAAGGGACTCAGTAACCAAGGACACGCACAGTCCTGAAAGGTACTGGTGGAATAGAGCAATTTGGATACAGGTCTGTCCTTTCCTGGTGTGTTGTTGGTCAGATCACACACTGTGGTGCATAATAAAGGTGGTTTACTCCTTCCCTTATCATCTTCCTTGGAGGACTGAACTGAACAATACTTCTGATATGCTGGTTTGTGGCTAGTTTTTCCCTGTTGATTCCTCAGGCTTTTGGGTTTTGTTTTCCTGTTCTTGTTCTTATGAACCTTTTAACCTTTAAAGTGATTTCAGACACGTTATGGAGAAATATTCTAATTACATGATTCCACTGGGTGTTTGGGGGAAAAAAATGTAGCTGTGTATTAACTGATAGCATGCCGATAAATGATTTGTACAGTTCAGTGATATGAGATATAAATTTCATTTACAAGCATACTTAGTTATTTAGACAATGAAGTCTATGACTCTCTCCTTTTAACTAGCTCTGTGGATGCTAGTCAGGGCCTTCTAGAATCACTGAGGTCATGTTCATAAGATATACAAACAGGCTTACAACACTTTTATGTATCATCCAAGGCCTTATTCAAAATCTGTAGTGAGTAATTATTAGTGTGTGATTCACCATTAACAAAGATCTATAGGTTAAAATGCTGACTAAAAATTTTAATGTACTGAGTGAAAAAAAGAAGAAAAAAAAAATTCACTGCCATCCTACAGTTTCCTCCATTAAAATTCCCAAAACCAAACAAACCCCCCATAACCTCCAAAAACAAACAAAACCCAACAAACAAACAAAACCAAACAAAAAAAAAACCCTCCCCAAACCCACCCAAACTCTGAGAAATTAAATTTGTAATTTTTAGATCAAGTAAAAATTGTGTACCAAGCAGCTCAAAAGCCCAAGGTGAGCAGTAAAAACTTTATCCTGTTCTTGAACTGATCTACAATACTTAGCCACTGAAAGGGAGAGAAGAAATTAAAACCAGATCTCTGGATAGAATCTATCCCTTTACATTCAAAGCCAAGGAAATCTGCTCTGCTATTCTGATACCCTAACCCAATCAAATATACCAACAGCAGCATATATGCAGGTCTTTGAGTAGTCCTGCTGGGACACATTCCTGCCTAAATGTTTTGCTAGACTAAACACTGAAAAGCATGAATGGAAAATGCTGTTTTGTTTTTTTTTCTCCATTTTTCATTAATTATATTAAACAAGCCAAATAACCTGAGGATGATCTGCCAGTCTTAGCATTGCATTTGTTACCAATTCTTGGTTTAACATGACTATGTGTAAATAGATTTTTCTTATTACCATAAAGAATAGTAAGGATTAATTACTAAAAAAAAAAAAAAAAGTAGTATTTTTTTTTCTTTCTTTCTTTTCCTTTCATTTTTTGTTAGAGACCTGATTGAACTGGGATATGAATGTACAGAACCGTGCTTAACTAGTGTGGTACTGAATGGCACTAACTGCAAATTACAGAGATGACATTTCCCTGTTTCAGCAACCTGCCAAGCACATATACTCAGGCACTGGTTTTGAAAGTGCATTCTATTCTTAGTGTTCAATTATGACATTATTGGCTACCTGCCTTTCCAAATCCTCTGCACAAGTGTAGATTTAGACCAAAATATGTCAGAAAAGTGTGGCAATGCTTTCTTGTCTAAGAACATTAAAATAGTGGAAATCAAATCTGCATGAAATGTTATCTTCATGGAGATTTAAATGCATGTTTAAAAAAGCAAACAGTTTACCAGAGGTTCTAGCAGCTTTAAAAAGCTGCAGCTCTTCTGAAGCTGAAGATCTGGTACTATAGGATTTTAAACCAGCATGTTTTAAAAGAATACTTCTTGCATTACTGCATTTTTATATATTTATATAATTCTAGTATATTTATACAATATCTACTGAAAAGTACCCAAAGGTTTAGAATGATGTCAGTAAATTCATTAAGCCTCAATAGGCAATAAGCAGTTTGGTGTATGAGACAAATTAAAAAACCGTATAGCAACTTGTTAGACTTGATCCTTAGTTAATAAATAAAATAATAATGATAAAAAAAAAATCTGGCATAAAATATGGACACTGTTACCTCTTAGATTTTCCTGTTGACTGCAGAATAGAGATCAATAAATTAACATGAGATTACAATTCTGTTTGTTTTTTTCCTTGACTTCACTGAGAATTTGACATCTCAGGAGCCAATCCATTCAGATTCACCAGTTTTAATTTCTGAAAGGAAACATCCAGAAACAAATGTTCAACATAGTCTTAAAGTCTTATTTATGACAAAACCCCATAATCCCCACATACTGCTTGCCTAGTTTTTAATTTCTGTCCAAGTCTTTTGTGAAGGGTGTGCACATACGTGCATTTCCAAATCTGATGTGGGCACAATTTTAAAGTATTGACTAGTTTTATTTTAACACGAGTTAATATAACAGATTAATTATTTTTTTAGTAGCTTGAATCATGCGGGTCATGGAAAAAGATGAAAAGTCATATGAATATTTAGCATTCAAATTGTATGCAACTTCCAATTAACAGAAACTGAGCTGCATGCAAGCTTTTTCTGATTCAAAACAGTAACACTGAAATTAGTCAAGAAATGAGCCTTCTTCCTGCATAAGTCACACAGACTGGCAAACGTTTGCAGACTGAAATTAATCTTATGCTTTTTTTTAGGGTTTTTTTTTAGTTCAAAGTATGTTGATGCCATTTACTTCCTGTTCTACTTAGAGTTAGTTTTAGGGTGGCAGGGTATAAATCTTTTGCCTTGTTCTGTAAAGGCTTTACTGAGAAAAAGATATCTACAACTTACACAGAAAACTAATTAATATTTCAACATTGAATTCTTCAAGGGAAAGAACTGCACAAAAAGTACATTATTCATTGCTGATTTCTGCCAGACATGATGTCACTTGAGGTTCCACAAGTAGGAAACATGGAGAGATAAAGAGAATACAGTTAAGGACACAATGGTACTCCACTAATAGCTACGTTTGCATATTTTGTCCCTTTGAAGAATACTGATTTAATTTTCCTATTTTATGGAAAATCTGCTACTAGTCTTAGCACATTGGTATCAAACTACTCTCCAAATGTGTGCCTGCCTGTCTGTGTGATTAATACGCTTTGCCGCCAATGATACCATTCTCTACTCGTGCACGTGTGATTTTTTTCTTTATTTATTGTTGGTTTCACTTGTTTCTCTTCTGTAAACCACATCTCGCACATTTACGTTAGAGAAGGCAATATCAAAAAGGCAATTTGTCCAAAGTACAAGCATTTTGATACATTTTTTTAGATAGAAGATTCTGGTCTCTTTGTGTGTTCAATAGCACGCAATAAATATCTCTGGTCAAATGATGCTTTGATTTAAACAAGTGTTTATAGAAAAATATGCAAAGAGGTTTAAGTGTACAAGACTGATCTGAGCATAGTTAGAGTAGTCACCTGTAGTAAGTAAACAGATCTATCCCATGAGGTTTTCTGTCTTTCTTTTGGAAGTAGCACAAATGTTACTTTTTTCACCAACCATCTAGTTTTATACATGTGTGTTTTAGGGTGGTTTCGAGGATTCCCAAGAAGGTGAACACATGCACACTGACTATAAGGGGGAAAAAAAAGCATTTATTAACTACAGATATGCGTTATGCTAAGGGTATCTTGTAAAGCAAATTAACATACCGACCCGAGGACCGTGAGGAAGATGGACCATCCATACATTCTTGTGCCGTCTTGTGCCGCAAGCTCAGCACAGCAATCGGTAGATGCCAGCTTTATCTGAGCGTCCCCACACGGAGGCAATGGTGGCCTTGCCGTACACCAGCCCGATGCTCTTCGGAAAAATCCCGGTATTTATACATTTGCAGAGGAATGGGTTTCGGCACACGTGGCCAGCAGGTGCCAAAACACACCTCGGTTGCAACATAGGCAGCCTGTGACGCATGCGCTCGTTGGCCAGGCGCGCTGCGCGAGCCACAGCCGTCCTGTCTGTTGGTTCATGGGCTTTGTACCTGTGGCATACTGTCATAATCCAGCAGTCACGCTCCGACCACGCTCACAGCTGTGCTGTGCAACAGCCCACTGCCCGTCCTCCCCCAGTATTGCTCAGCCCTCTTATCTCCATGGTCAGCATTCCAAGCAACGGGCAACAAACCGTCCGTTTTCTGTGCTGACTGCGCTTTTCTTGGCTATCTACTTCTCCCCCAGTGTTCATCCATGGACCAAAATTCCATCTTTTAACCCCTCCATATACAATGCGATAGGACTTCTTACAAGAGGTTTGATTACTCCATATCTCTATAAAATGACCCTAGACATAGCTGTTATATATTCTTATTTAACCCACACACTCACAAAAGATATTGAAGATATTTCGAATTCCTTATTTTTTTGTTGGTTTGGTTTGGTTTGGACATCTGAACTAGTCTAAGTGAAACAGACACAGCAAGTAAATTCTGGTATCACTGAAGAACAGTGCATAACAAAATTTTTATTCTTCAGGCTGCAATGAACAAGTTTTCATGTTATTTTTCAATTTTTAAGGAGTAATACTTGGATTGTGCTTATGTGTTAATTGCTTCTCCTTCAGCCTTAAGGTTTCATCCTTAATGGTAGAAAAGACTTAGACTAGTCACCTTTTGGTCATAAGGACAGTTTTTATCGCTGATGAAAGTTAGCATCTTCTGTAAAGAAATGTCAACCTCTCAAGAGTTCCACACTTGCTTCTTTACACTGCAATTTATGGAAGTCACTGATAACAAAAAGAAAATTAAATTTCATACTATGTGGCCATTCTAAATGAAATGTTTAAAGTTTTTGTCATAAAATTTCCTGTGATAAGAATTCAATCTATAACTAGATAAAATTCTAGGATTAATCATCAAGTTAATGACAGATATTGAATGCCATACATGACAACAATAACTAAAGGAGAATCTCTCATTGTACAGAATATTCATGTTATTAAAGTGATAAAGAAATACTAAATTTATGTTCTTTCAAAGAAAAGTATCATTTCTTGTAATGTGTTAATCACTGAAGCTCAAGATATTCTTAGAGGTATAAAGAGGAACATATTACGATAAAATCCCGTATGGAAGGTGGAATTCCAATGATGGAAGATAGATACTCTTAGATACATGCTGATCATTACCTCAGTGGCTTTGAGCAAAACAGAAAGACAAATGAATGCTTGAATTTGGGTCATAAATGTAAACTACTTGGCTAAAGCAGTTGAAAGAAGAGGAGCCCTTCCTAGTAACACAAAGATTGCATATGGAGGTAATTGATTATCCATAGAAAAGTCTTTAGGGAAAAAAATAATCTTATTTGGCATATTTACAATAGGCTAAGGTAACATCCAAGTAAATAAATTAATAAATAATAAAAAATATTTTTCCCCATTCACTGCAATGAAAGCATTCAAAACTGTATAGTGGAAATTTTCATATGTACAGTCCTTTTAAATGTGCAATATGAAATGTAAAGACACCACTGTATGTAAGTAGCAAAGACCTTCAGGATGTTCTTATTCTTGTGAAGATCACAAAACGTTTTGATCATTTTCCTAGTTTATTTTAGAGACTGTGCAAGACTCTAGTCCTAAAACCTCACAGTTGTCATTACCTTAACATTTGAAAATTACATATTTTGTAATACTGTTTATCAGCCTTGTTAGGTAGGAGAGCTATATCCTCCTCCATGTTACCAAAAGAGTATTGAAAAGGGAGAGACCTTACTCACTGTAATGCTGGAAGTCCATTGCAGACAATGTAACTGCTTCTCAGATACCAAGATAATTCCCTGGTTTAAGCATTCATCTGTTTTGGGTGAGTAGTTAGTTAGCCTGGAAACTATTTTATCCTACTTAAATTTACTTGTGCTTTAGATGTACTCCTTTAGAGAATGGAGAGATCACTTCACACTATATTCTCAGACACCCAGGAGACATAAGTCTTTTTAATGGACTTTTTGTTTCAGAACCTATCCTAATTTATACTGCTTTAGCCATATAAAGCTTTAGTCAGGGCTCTTTGGTTCCAGCTGTTTTTTATTTTGTATAAACACAGAAACAGTGCAATGTTATGCAGAAAGCAACAGAAAAGAAATCAGTAATACAAGTATAAAACACTGAAGAGATAAAACTGACCTCAGACAAAGAGATGCAATTGGGGTTTAAATCAATACAATTTTGCTCAAACACAGCCTTCAGAACTTTATTCAATAGTGCTTGGGAGGGTTTAACATGAATGTAATTATGGATGAAGACTCTCTAAATCATTATTAGTTATATGAATAATAATCCTTATACTTGTCATTGTCAGCTTATTAACCATAAAAAGCTTTAAGTGAATCAATATAAAAATCACAGTCAGCTTGCTGATGCTCCCCATGTTAAGCAATTCATTTATTTCAGGGCGTAAGCTATTTCCATTTGCAGCCTTTTTTAGTTTATTGGTAATTGGAGGTGGTTCTAAACAATCATCTCCATACCATAGGCAATTACCGAAAGAGGAAAATATATGTGTTCATTTCCTCTAGAGCCTTGTTATCTACTATCAATATCCTCCATCTGTAAGAAAATTGCTACATCTTTGACTGGAGGTTGCATAAATCAATGGGGTAAAATCAAACTCTAGTTTTGGGATAATG
Source organism: Aviceda cuculoides (assembly GCA_035590195.1). Taxonomy (NCBI): domain Eukaryota; kingdom Metazoa; phylum Chordata; class Aves; order Accipitriformes; family Accipitridae; genus Aviceda; species Aviceda cuculoides. The sequence continues at coordinate 5,946,626 of JAVJGG010000048.1, forward strand.
CTGTTGATTTTGGTCATCTACATGAGACATGTGTCTGGCTTGGAGCTTCCACCAAAATTGAATTCTTGGTATAATTACATTTTAAGATACACTATGTACATATGAGTACTTCAGTACTGTTGTGAACTTGCTATTGACATGGTGCCTTAGTCTTAATTTCCAGAACTGCACATTCTGAGTACCTCTGCTGAAATGCACAATCCCCCCACTAACTTTTCTCTTCTTATAGACAATCTTCTCAGTTTTCTTGCTTATTTCAACTGAAAAATGACTGAAAAAAAATGTTAAATCTGGGCCACGCAGAGAAAGGTGTACAACCTCACAGGAATGATAGGTATTTGAAGGGAGTAAATGCAAAGTTATAATTCCAAGTCTTGTTGATTGTAGCTCTTTATTCTCCTCAGAGCATATGTTCATGACTCAGGGTGGATCTGGTACTTATAATAAACATTAAAAGAAGCTGTGAGCAGCTTCTCTGATCTCTGAACTATGATCAGGGAACAACCAAATTCTGCAACATAAGAAATAGGACAACTTCCAAGCATCCTAGTACTGATTTGGACTTTCATAGGAAGAAATTTCATTGGCTTAGCCTCTGTTGATTTGTCAAGATCAGGCAGGTTTGCGTGCATCACATGATAACTTGTGCACAGTGTGTAAAGCCATGTCCCAGGAATTCCTCATTTCCTGCTTTTGGAGCCACTTGTGAAGATTTGTATCTGTGAATAAATAGATCTGAATATGACCATCTATGATGTAGTAAAGCTTCTGACTTAGATATGGAGGACTAGTTTGTGATACTTTTGCTGATGCTAGTAGTTACTTATTTCTTAAGAAGCCACAGTTATGCATTTAGGCTGTTTCTGGCATAAGAATCTACCCAGTGAAACGAAAACAATCCTTTAATTTACTTAATGACTTAATTGTTTCTTAAAAAATAAAATAAAAAATGCTACTAATACAGGTTTTTATCTGTAAATGAAATGTTCTATGAAGATAGAGAATTGAAAATGGCAATTTTGAGGAGTTTCAGCTCATTACTGGAAACATAAACTGTGAAGAACAGGGAGAAAACAATACTTTACATCTGACAGGTGCAATTATGCTGCCCTACAGAGCCTAACTGCCTACTTCAAGTCTTTCCACAACTTTTACTGAGGAACAGTGGGGTGATAAATATTCTGAGGGATTGTCTTGTTTTACTAAATACTCTATGCAATTAGGTCAGTTTATGGAAAACTAAATCCATAATATTTTCACCACAAGTTGAAGCCATTTCTATCCTACAAAAGCAAAGGTGCCTTTGAAACCAGTAATGTATTTTTGACCCTCTAATATACAGTAAAATATCAAACTGTATTGAACTTATTTGGGGGCGGTGTGTCATTTTAACATTTGGTTTTGCATACTGTATCTAAATTTTCCTAAAGTATTATTTTTAATATATATTATTAACATTCCTGAAAAGAAGAGTTTAAAGCAGAAAAGACAACAAACTTTTGGGCAACATAATAATAAAGTAAATCTGATTACTCTAACAGTTCCATATTACAAAAGTATTTTAATATACTTACAGGGATCAGTTGAACTACACTGGAGTAACAGTAGATTCCTTCCCGTATCTGAACATGCAGCCATTCACCAAAAAAAGTTGTAATTCACCAGGCGATCGGAGCATCATACAATGTCACAGTGCAACATAAAACTTAACAGTAAATCAACAGAGGAAACCATATCATACCACCATTATAAATATTCCTGGTAATTCAAAAAATATAATTTCCAGAAAAAAAAAAGGAGAAAATATTCCATTTTTGTAGCACTTTGTAATGATTTTCTAGAATAAATTACAACAGTGTTAAAGGGTTTCTTCTATTATAAATAATATCTAAGCATAAGAAAGGCAATTTAGTAATGCCTAGCAAGGATATTCAAAGGAAAGAATATACTGATAGCAAAAACATAGAAAATATAAAAGACTCTTTGTATTATCTGGGAAGGCAAAGTGTTCCTTGTAGAACAAAGAAGTTTCCCAATGAGGGCTGTTTAAAAGATCACTGTGATACTAATTGCTATTATTCTCCTTTGCTGCTTACCTGAACTTTAAATCCCTGCTTCCAGTGGACTGATCTCTCTTTTTACTTTTTCAGCTTATGGCTTGGCACTTCTTTACTCAACTTCCAATTTCTCCTTCATAAATAATAATAACAGAAATGGATGGTCTTCATTCACAAAAATCCTAAAGGAAGAATTCAGTTTTCAAACACTGCCCTTCATAACCTTGGATATTTTCCTTCCTACGATCCCTGGGGTGGAAGCCTTGCTGTGTAATGGGCATATCAACCGTCTGGCTATGAAAGGGAATACTAATCACCCACTTAGTGTGTGACCCCGAGCGAGGCAATTTGCTGCAGTGCCTGTTTCCTTTCCTTTGACTCTATGTCTAATCGTTTCATATAGGAAACAAATTTGGGGGAACAATTGTTTTTTAACGGAAATATATTCCGTGGTGAGAACAATGAGCCCCAAACTTCACTTAGGCAGCTACTTATTATAAATACATGCACATTTGTGTTTGTGTGTATGCACGCATTCACACACACTTTCTTTATATGTGTACCCACCAAATACGCTATAATCTCTCTCTGTTTTTATATATATATATATGTATATATAAAAATAAATATAAGTTAGATGGTATATATAAA
>JAVJGG010000048.1:5949497-5978624 GCA_035590195.1 Aviceda cuculoides
AATAATTAATTCTCCAAGTGCTTGTGAAAGATGCTTTTGAGAATTAGCACACATCACAAGGACAGTGCTGAACCCAGAAAACTCCAGTAGTGAATTTGTGCATATTGGAGCAGTGCTGGAGTTTTCCATCAAGTACAGCAATTTAGACAGTCATCAAGACTACATAATGTAATTGCAGATTATAAAATAGAGAACCATCCTGCATAATTCAGTCCATAACAATTTCAAACTCACAATATATTGCATTTCTACACATAGAAATTTAATGCAATAATATAAGCGCATTTTATCTTTATTAATATCATAATATGTTATTAATATAATCAGTATGCAATATTATCATAAAGCAATGTATGAGGTGATGGCTTCCTGTTTTCATAAAATTAATACAATAAATACTATACCTGCATCTTGGTATCAGTATTTTATCATGCAAAAGCCTTTTATCCTTGACTTTTGAGAGTTTAATAGACTTAGGCTTTTGAGGCCAAGCAACCAGCCAGTATGATTTCGCTGGTACTGTATTCAGCTGCCTTCTATATCTCTTTTGTAAAAATCATTCTTCTTTTCACTAAGTTGGGTAAAGGAGTAGGAAATTTTTGTTTCCTCTATATAAAATATAGGCAATACTTTTTTTTTTTTGTGGTTTCTACTCTTTTATTTCATTAATTTTCCACTGTCAGTTGTATTTACTCCCTCATAGGGAGAAAAGTAATATTATTTATTATTTGTAATTCACTGGAGAAAGTCACCAAATCCTCCAAAATTTATGTTCTTTAAAATGAAGATCAGCTTTTATTGCAGAATTCCTTTTCCCGTAGCTTTTTTTTTTTTTTTGCAGCTGCTCTCTAAACTTACTTCTTAAAAGCTGACTTCTAGTATAAACAACTTGTGTATTCTTTCTCTAAATATATATCTAAGCAATATGATCTAAAGATATCCTTGCAGATTAATAAAATTAACAAAATACTTTTTGAAATCTAATGAAGTCCAATTAAATGGGTTAGAAAGAGTACTTTCAGATTCTTTTTTTCCATACAATATTCTTTCATATTGAGATACAAGTCAGTGAAGAAAATTATGCTTTTCAAAATATGGTTTGTCAAAGAAGTGATAACTTATTTTTCCATATTTATGCCCTTCCACTGAATGCCATACAAATTATGGTTCATTTTCTAGTGAAAAGAAAGCTTTTTTTGACCAGCTGTGTTTTTGGGTTTCTGAAAGGCAGACTCCTTTCTTTTTCAAAAAACACAGATGCCAGAATCAGAAATTTCCTGGCAATTTGTGAATGAATAACTATAAATTTGCTGAATTCCCCTAGCACTTTTACAGTTTGGTTTTTTTAAAGAGCATATGTAATATATAATACATATAATAGAAATTTGCATAATATATATGCATATATATAAAATAAAAAAAAATCTGAAAGGGCTTTGTTTTGGGGTTTTTTTTGTGGTTTGTTTTTTGGGGGTTTTTTGTTTGGGTTTTTTTTGTTTGTTTGTTTTTTTTTAAGCATTTGCCTCTTTAATAACGAGAACAAGAGTCTCTTTCTTATTCATACCTTAAAGTATCTTTCAGATCTTATGCACTGTTGTTCTAAAATCAATACAGAAATCTGTATAGATATGGAAATTATAATTTTGTCTCAAGTCAGTTAATGTGAAGATCTGTTAAGATCTGTCTGTTAAGATTCTGCATGTGGTTTTCTATAGTAACTGTTTTTCTAGAAAGAGCATACAGAATCAGAAAGGTACAGAATGGTGTAAGTAGTTTTGCAACAAAATAAGGCCAAGTACTTAAAGGGCAAAGGTAGGGCCAGGAGAAGGGCAATCAAATCTCTTACATAATTTCTAAACACATCTTTGTTACCCACTGTTCAATGAATCAGATGATTGTGAGTCTGTTTGTGACTCACATTAGTGAAAAATGGACTGCAACATTTCTGAGCTCAGATACATTGCATCAGTGTAAATGGCAACGCAAAGCCACAATCTGATCAGCAGTGCTCTTGCCATGGGTTCACATGTAATTAAATCTTTAAAAAATGATAGATATTCTGTAAATATCATCAGGAACTGGGATTTCTCAGGGAAATGGTCTCTAGTTTGGATGTGCTATACTTGTGGAAGAAGATAAAATTGAAATGTTGAACAGAAAAAAAAAACAGTCAAATTTTTGACCTTTTCTCCTTTTAGCTTTCCAAAATTTATAAACCCTACAGCATGAACCAGCTTCTCTGGCACAGTCAAATATGAGAATAATATCATTACTTTGACTTCTCATGGATTTTTGTTGTTTAGTAAGAGCTGAGGGAAGAAAAGAACCCACATTCATCAGAGTGATCAGTAAAATTATATTTCTGGAAACTCAAAAATTTAATCAGCAATTCCTGTTTAAAGAAATCTATGTGGTAGGAGGCTAGAACACAAGGTAACAAGATAAGCACAAAACATCCTTCATCAGTACTCCGAATTGCTTCCCTCAAAGGACTCTAAACTGCAATAGGAAACCAGATTCAGCTTCATTTGTTATTATCTCCACCTTTCAGTTATTCCAATATTATCTCAACAGTACTGCACCACTGGTCCAGGCCTTACCCAAAGAATAAAATACAGCCTCTTTTCTAGAAGACCATGAGGAATCACCTGAGCATTCCACGCACCTTCCTACTGAACACCCTAGCCCCTTTAATTTGCTTTATTCTCTGCACATGCAACAGTTGCCCATTGGCAAATTTGACCTTCTGGCCTCTGAGCTTGGCCTGACTGTCTTTGGCCAAGAGCATGCTTCCAACAATGCCGATGCCTGTGTTGAATGCAGGTCTCTTGAGAACCTGAATGTCATGGATTTTGAATATCTGCCCCTCTGAGTAGATGCAGAATGAACAACTGTTTTTCAACATCTGTAAAAATTTTGAGTCAGGGAGCTTTCAAATTCTTTGTACGTTGAAGCCATTAATTTAGTAATAGGATGGATATAACACCACATGGGAAAGAAGATCTTAGACTAGAAAAATTTTATCTTTTCTCTACTGACAAGAACTAAAGTAAATATTAGATCTCCCTTATGTTTCTGTGTATGCTTCCTCGTCCATCAGGATGGAGACTATTCCTGGAATCTACTGCTTGAACCTGCAGGCGTGCTGAGGCTGACATTACCACCAGCAGCAGCTTCTCTGCACTGTGTCAGGCAGTTTTTTTCTACTCTGGAAGTTGTAACCTGTGATAACAGACGCAGTGTCATGCAGCATTTTCTCTGCTTTTCTCAGCAATGGCATGACTGACGTATTTTATAATCCTACTCTGCAGAGTAGCAGATGGTGCCTACCCTTTCTCATCCTGTACAAGACTTGGTATTTCTTCTCTGTCAGTCATAAGACAGTTTTTTGATTTTTGCTGGCTGCACAAGCCATGGAATTTCATACAGCAGTAGTTACTTCTCCTGCCAATCTTGTATCTATTGAGTCCCAGACTTAGCAAAAGCCCTTAACTCTTGGTACAACTTTTATGCCATATGAAGCAAGCCCTGAATGATCACTGACTAACGCTATACTTTAGAAGGACTGACTCTCAAGGCATGTGCAAATTAAAGGCAGAGGCATGCCATAGCAATTCAGCATAAAGATTAATCACTCTCCTTATCACTAGAGCAAACATATCTGTTAGTAGAAGGCCTGTTAACACTGCAGAGAAACCTTAGAAGATGCGTGCATGGTCATCCACCTTTTCACCTCCACCTTGACATGAGATGACAGTCACAGAGCACATCAAAGCACTACAATGCTCGAACTAGTACACCATACTAGTCAATAGAGCATGCTCATTTAGGTTCAAAATGATGCTTAAACAGTTATGCTAAGCATAACTGTTTCTTCCCAGCTCTGTGTGCATGAAAAATGTGCCCAAACAATGGTATCTCACTGTGTGATCCTGTCCTCTATTTGTCAGGGGGGGCACAGTCTCACTGACTCATCCACTCACAAGAAATGAAATTTGCCAGGGAAATTTGTCATGAAATTTGCCAGGGACCTTTATCAAGAAACTAAACTTACAACATGAGAGCTGACCTTTGGTGACTACATGAGAGCTGACCTTTGGTGACTACATAGCAACCTGTGGAAAAAGGCAGAAATGGATATCTCAAGAATAGCAAAACTACTCAGGAGTAGAAAAGCCTAATCATTCATGCCTTGACATACCCGTCCAAGGCTGAATCAGACAAAGCCTAGGAGTCTGCATGGTACCTGTAATTTCCTGGGATACTGATGGAAGATTCCAGTACTGATAAACATGCCACAGATCTGACTTACCCCATTTGGCTTTAGCAGCAGTAGTTTCTACTCTCCCTTTCTACTGTATTTTTTATAGGTGCTTTTAGAACAGAGGGATTCTTTTTTTTACCGCTAACTGAAATATTAAAAGTGAAGAAACAAAAGTAGACATTGCTTTTTGAGTTTATACAATAATCTCCAATACATTTTCCTCTTATTTCTGCAAAGCCATTTAGTTCACAAATTCTCCTAACTCTTCAGGTCTATGGCTTGAAAAGGGTATTATGGACAGTGCAAAGAGAGCATTTTAATTTATACTGAAGTGGTTTGCTAAACTGACACCAAACTAATACTCTTGATTTAGGAGAGATTTCCCAATGTGTGCTGGGAAGAAGAACCAAAAATATAGGTATTCAATAAAACACAGAGACTTGGAAAGTAATTGACCGAATAAGGTTTTTTGGCAATGTAATTTGTCATGGTTACAGATTATTTATTCACCTGTTCCCTTTCAAGTGTCAATCTCATGCTTTCAACTTCTACTAGATTTTGGGGGTTAAATGTGCATATTCATTAAGTTCCAGATGGGTGTGGCTCACACTAAGTGGAACGATAAGACTGGTTATTTGAAAATCAGCAACAAATCCACATATGTATCTCTTACAAAAAGTCTTACCAACCATTCTTAGGCTGTCTTCTTCAGATTACTCCCAGGATGTTTTATTTCAGCATGTTGCCTCTGAAACATTCCCACCCCTTTACACTTTGCACTTAAGTTTTGAATAACTTGGACACAACACGATTTTTTCTGAATCACAAGATAAGTAGGTAAAATTTCTACATTTAGGAGTACAAGCATTATCCTCAAACACACATCAATTTATTGATAAAGACTAAGTCCCACATGTCATTTTATTCCGTATTAATCTCACTCTTATATTCCAGTAACAACCTTATAAAAAGGACACAGTACTCAGAAATTATTCCATGACAATAATGAACACCACATTAGCCATCAGTAAAAAAGTCATTAAAAGTTGTGCATGTCTTATAATATTGTACTATCTCACTATTGAAGAGTGCACATAAAATTGCACAATGGGCTGTTGCAAGAAATTAGAGTTATTGCTTAGTTTCGGTTAGCTATAATCTCCAGAAATAATGTAAAATAATACATCAAATTTAAGTTAAATAAGATCCATGTATTAAAAGACTATAAATAAAACTCTGAAAGTAATGTTACTGTGAAGAGAAAAAAAGGCAAGCACCATTAAGTTTGTTCCTCCATCACTCCATCTTTCCCCTTTTTTTTTTTTTTTGGAACCCCAATAAGATACTGAAGAACCTAAAAAATATGCAAGTAAAGGATGATATATCATTGCTGCTTCAAGAGAATGCCTTCAATTGTTCCAAATTTTAAGTTGGCTATCAAAAATTAATGTTATGAAAGACTGAACTTGTGCTTGAGAGCTGAGTGTTGATCAGGCAATTGCAAATAAGGAACTGTTAGGGAAAGGTACACCTCTAATCTTTGAGGCCCAGGGATCTAACTGGAAGGCATTCAAAGATTTGTGCATTTAAGATAGCTATTACTGCAGAAAGAAATGAGACCGGATGAAGTGTTTCCATCCATAACTTTTTTGATGAATAACTGTGTTTTGATAAGGCGATTTTCTGTGGAAACAGTTTGCCTTTCTTGAAGTAGATTTCTCAGCAGAAACCTAGGGGATAACTTGAAGAAAAATGCTGGTTTTATGAAGTTCTCCCCTTCTCTTCTGGCAAAAAATAAGACTTCTCACAACAGAAAGAAGAAAAGTCATTTAGAGCAGCATTTATCAAACCAGTCATTTCACAAACACCCACTATCATGCAAATACATAATGTTGAAAATATGTTTTCTGTCCAAAACATACTAAGTGCAAAAAGGACAAAGCAAACAAGCTATAGGAATTCATAAGCACACCGGTAATTTTTTGGAAAGAAGAAAATATAAAAAAAAAAAATTTTTCCACATTGAGCGAACAGAAAAGTAGGTCTAAGTAAAGAACAGACTTGTTGAGTAAAGTACTCTTTCTTGCCTTCAAAACATATTAATATCCAGGAGATCATAAGAACTGTATAACCTGCATGAATTTTGTGACAGCACTTAGCTGATATCAGTGTAGGTTCATGTTTCAGAGGCAGTTTAGTTGCCATTAAGCTGTTTACCTTAAACAATTAAAAAAAGGGGGAGGAGTGAAAGGTTATAAGCCAGTTTTGTTCGATTTATCTAATTTCTTTCTTCTTCTGGCCGTGTACAGTGTGTACTTTATTTTAGAACTAAGCGATGAACCACAAGCTGTATGGCAGCTATTCTTCTGGGAGGCAGTCTGAAAGAAGTTGTCCAAATAGCACACTTCAGTGCATCCTGCACTGCATGTTGCCTTGAAATGGGGAATCGGTAAAAGAGTATTACACATGTGGCTGAAAAAAGAAAAGCTGGGTTATGAGCAGTAAATGTCACCAAAACTCATTTGGTGTGTGCAGATTTACCAGCATGAAAACAACGTTTCTGCTCTGCTGTCAGCAAAAATGATGTTCTGCAAGTATTTGCAGGTCACGTGGCAAAGGTTCCTTTCGTTATATTCTTGCACAGGAGATCTGCTCTTTGTCACCTTCAATTTGACGTTTTATAGGGATTAGGAACATAAATCAGAAAGAAAAGTGTATAATGCATTGTTTTCTCCCCATGGCTGACTACTGCTAATCTTAAGTCAACAAATGTCAGATTCCAATTGTACTGAATTACTGCATCACAGACTGCAAAAAATCAATCTTGGTAGGTTTTATTGTTCTAATTCTTTCATATACAATCGGGGGGGGGGGGGGGTAAGTTTTCCTATACCTGCTTGACACCTGCTTACAATAACAATTTTGAACATCTGATTGAAGCAATCAGAATTGCTAAAATATACTGGCTACACAAAGTACTTCTTTTTATTATTTTTATTATTTTTTATGAAGGAAGATCCCCCACCATGACTTCAGGCATTTTCTCTCTATAGAAAAGACAAAAGGCTGCTCTAGAAATTGACCATATATCACTGAAAGAAATGAAAGTTCTAGGAAATATTTTGTTATGCTGGAACATTTTCATGGATGCTAATGTGAACATAAATAAAAAACACTGACTTCAAGGAAGTATGAATTTCAAAGTTATTTAGGAATTACTCTAACAAGAGAAGTATAAGTAAACTCCAGTCTTTTGCAAACTAAGATTTTGTCTTAAAATTTTAATGTTAAGTACTTTTTACCTTCCATACTTTATAGATGTTATCCTGTATAATAAGGAAATGTCTACTGAATCAAAATAAGCATTATTTAATTTAAGTACATTTTATTCAACACAATCTGAGCAAAGTGTCAAGAAGTATTCACACTTAACACCACTACTTAATTGTGCTTATAATATTACTGCCCTCATTACTGTGGATTAAATTGCTGCTGATTCTTCTTCAAATGTTTGTTCTGAGAATGTTTCCTGCCAATCTTCACAGTGATTTTCACAGCTTTTCTTGACCTAAAGCCCTCTGAAATCTTTGATGGACTTTAACATCTCTGAACCAGACTGACTCTTTTTTAAAAAAAATTATTTTTCCTACATCCAGCAGTGTTACTACAAAGTTAGCATGGGAAGAGGGGTTGAATTGTCACAATTAATCCCCAGAATGTATTTTTAAAGCCTTTTAAAAGCCATATGCCTTTGCAACTGACTTTGCAAGGATATAAATGAGTGTTGAATATGTCTCTTAAAGCAAAACAAAACAAAAAAAGGAATTACTACTGGAAGAACAGAGTGAACATTAGGCATAGACAAAGTGGGTGTCTGCTTCAGACAACAGATGAGAAAACAGCAATAGCCATGGTGCAAACATCTTCTGTATTTGCAGCAAGCCTTGAAAAAACAGGTCTGCTGCTGCTGCTGCCCCTGCTGAGGCTGGGGTGAGGGTTAAGCCGTGTCCCTGGGCAACTACTCCCAGCGCCTTCAAGCCAGCACACCCAGCTGCTGAGTCAGCACCCTTATCCCCTTGTATCTTCCCCTTGCTTTCTAGCCAGCTCTGCTGTTTGTCTCCCCTTCCTATGCCAAGAGAATGCCAGGTCCAGCCTAGCTTGCACTTCTCACCTTCAGGCTGGCGAAATTACATTCTGACACACACTGTGGAGAAGCCTTGAGTCAAGGGGGCAAGGTGTTTGTACTGGAGCCACTTCAGACTGATTCTGAAATTATGCTTCCTCTCACATTAACACCTAGTAGAATCCATCGCCAAACAAACACACATCACCACAATATTTATTGAGTAGCTAGGCATAAAATAAGGTTAAGGAGGTTAGCCAGAATTTGTAGGCTATAAAATTTCAGGGGACTGTTAGGTTCACACTTGGTCAGCCAATGTGACTTGCATGTTAAGCCAGAACATTGTACAACAATTCCAGGGCTTAGTCCAAATGTTTAGAAGACCATGTAATAGAGTTTCACACAGCAGATCAATATCTGCTTTGCCTTTTGAAACGAATTCCACTAGTTCTCACTGGATAATGAGACTGGGACTCCTTTTCATCTCCTAATCCAAAGCCCATGGAAGCCCACATAAATACTTCTGTTCATTCCAGGAGCTTTGGATTGGGCCTTGAACGATGAAACATGAAAAATTTGCTCTAAAGAGCAATCATTAGGGTTTCTCTGAAAGAGAATTCATAAGATCAAGTTCTATTTTTCCAGGCCAGGATGATGGACTACCCAAAGACAGCACATCTGTGCTTGAACTGAAAGCATTTGCCTGAAGCTGATATATTTCCCACTTTACTTGTAGCAAACCAAACAAAATGGCAACATTTTGTAAATATAATAAAAATCTTGTAATAAATTAAGTTGTGAGTGGTAGATTCACGACTGCCTCACTAGATCATTATAATAAAGAATCTCACCAACAATGACTCATATGACGTTCTGCATAGACAATAATAAACAGTATCAGAAATTCCTTAGAAGTTCTCAATAGCTCTCCAAAAATACACTTTTTTTGTTGTTGTTTTCTGTGTTGTTTTTCTTTTTTACACATGGTAAAATGTCACATTAATTGTACCAGTAAAAGGCACTTTAAACCCATGAAAGTATATCCACATGAGGGACATTGTATCACTGTAACTATAACAACATTCAATAACTAGCTTGAAAACAGGTTTTTCATTCTGATGGAAAATCCATGAAACAGAATGAAGAAAAAAAGTTTTCCATTAAAAAAATAATATGGAGGGAACACTCAAAAGTTGACAGAAGCATGCAGTTATAAAACCATTTTATCTTATACTGCGTAACATTTAAATAATTCTAAGAATTTCTCTACTGAAAAATAAAACAATCCATTCTGAAATGTTCCAATAGTTCCATTTTGACTTTAGCAGGATATCCTTTTCTTGTCTTAAATGTTATCAAATTGACATGTTTCTAAAAGTATTTTGCTTTTGTCAAAATGAGATTCCCTCATGTACAAATGGCATACCAAAACATTCTCAACCTGTTCAATGGCATAGGTCAAGTAGTAGAGCCTTTCTAAACAGACAAGGCATAGTGACTTTGTATACCTTACACCAGGTATGACAAGACAGTTCTGCTAGCAGTCCTATTTTTTCATAACTTTTACTCTTTTACCTAAATCATAACTGTGGAAATGAAAGAATTACCAGCTTAGGTTATACACCTTATGCTATCAAAAATTCCCTTCTTGCTTCTTATTTCATAATGTTTTTATCTACAAGTTCTTCCCTATGTTATATATGAACCAGCTTTCAATGGCAATGTTCTGAACCAGGAGACAGAGAACAGAATCTCTTTTTCTCGTTTGTACCATTTGCTTACATATACCAAAATGGAAACTCTGAGCCTTTGAATTTCCTTGACGAACAAAAACTGTATTACTGTTAAAGCATTTTTAATACTATTTGTCTAAAAGGTATCTTGCTGATACTGAAATACAACTAATCTTTACAACAGCTACTCCTCATTAATGAATGGAAGCATACTAAACATCAGAGCAACAATGTCAGAATTATGGACTTGAAGCCACAGGTGGTGATTACTGGTCTTTTGACATGCATATACTTGATGTAAAATAATGGATAATGTTGTGTTGTCTAGATTTCTCCTGCAAGGAAGTGTGTGTGTGTAGGGATTCGCACAGTTTGTTTTTTTTTTTTTAAATGAGTGAGAAAAAAGTAGTGAGATTCTATTGGATGTGGGACAATTTGGAGAGGGTAATATTGAAGTGATAAAAATATATCTAGTTTGATCTTCAAAACAAGTTTACTGTAGCAATATGGCTGCTATCATGTTATTTCAAGCAATTAGACAGCAAAATGCATTTATCTGTCATAAGGGATTAGTTTTCTGTATGAGATGCCGACTTAGAAAGCAGAAAAAACTAAGGAAAATATTCAATTTACCCTTAAAGTTTTTGCTACAAAAAATGTTTTTCTTTCAGTCTTCATTTGCTCGATAGCATTAAAAGTTAAACTCCTGTAAGAAACTTTTTTTTTTTTTTTTGAGGTTCTATGTCTGCATGCGTATGTGTGTCTTCCTTAGTCTTGCATTATTTAATGAACATGTAAAATCTCAGCAGCCATGGACCTGAATTGGAGCAGTGTGGGATCTCAGGAAGGGAAGAGGCTGGGACCGCTGCCAGCCAGCCATCTAAAGTGCAGCACACAGTACACATTGATAGCAAAGGCAGTCAAGTGCCCATCTGCTTGCTTCAGAAGTATTTTTCTTGTGGACAGAGTGGAAGAGAAGCACTTTAGTTAAGCTCAGTCATGAACTGATTAGGCTGGTTATGAAGCCAATAGAAATGAACAGCCTGTCCATGAAGAGTCAACTCACGTGATAAAGCAAACCTATCTGGTCACAATGAGGGTAACTTCTTTAGTGTCTAAGGAGTGATTTGAAGTGAAGAGTAGTACTGTTTCTTGATGGCTCCTGAACAACTGTAGCAAGTGCACAGCAAAATAAAATCACCAGACAAAAATAAAGCAAGACAAGAAGCAATGCATCTCCTCTCCTCCCTTAAATAATAAACTAAATCCTCCACTGCTGTTCTGAGGGAAGGTTGGCAGACAGCATTAGTACAAGGCCAACATAACTTCCAGTGAAATAAAAAATTCGTACTGAAGATTTCACCTCATGGTTTAACACAACAAAAAAAAGAACAACAACAACAACAAAAAGAGTCAGCTCTCAAGCTTTCCTCCCAAAGCCACAAGGAGATAATCAGAGCAACTGTGATGATGGGTGCTGTTCTGAAGAAGAGATGGAGGCAGAGCTGGGCCCATGAAATGTAACAGATTTCTATCACTTAGCCTTCAGTTAGGAGACAAAACCTAAAAAGACCATCCAACTCAAAATCAGATATTTTAGTTCCACCCAAGTGGCCTAGTGTACATGGGACCGCGTGAGCCAGCACTTCAAGCTCCCTGAGGGAGGGTGGCCCCAGCCCTCCTTTCAAAGAGCTCAGCCGTTTTCCACCTGCACGTCTGCCACTAGCACCCCTGGATGACATTTTGGTGGATGCTTAAATTGCTAAAAATTATGTAAGTCGCATTTCATTAAGTTGTGCACTGGTGAAACATCTGATACGCTTTGGTTTGTGTTAGCACTGAGACTCTATTACACAGATCAGACAGAAGCAGTTTGCTGAAACATATTGACAAAAAAAGCATTATAAAAATGCAAACCTTTTTAAGGGATGGTGAATAAAAAAAAAATAAATCAATAGTAACAGCTTCCTATTAAACACATAATGCTGAAGATATCGATATTCTGGGGTATTTTTTCCATTTTTCCACCTACTGGTCAGGTATTCTATTGCCTCTGTTTATATCTCTCTTTTTTTTGTGAACTATATGCAAAATAAGAATTGATTTGGATGGAGAATTGCCCACAAAACTAACAGCAATGTAGCTGTTGGAAAACCCAGAACAACTTCCTTCTGAATTACTGGGCTGACCACTGCTGAACTGGCAATTTTCAGCAGCAGTTCCCAGTTTACTGCAAAGTTAACAACATGTTTCTTTATTCTTTCCAATAAACAGAATTGTCAGCTTGCAAAATTAAAGATAAATCACTTATACAGACTCCCTAAGCTGCCCGTAGCCTCCCTACTAGTAGAAAATGCTTTAGCAATTGGTGCTTTTTTTCCCTCAGGACTGCACAAGAAATAGAAAAACAACTAGAGACAGAGATGTGTGACTTTGACTTACTGTTATGGCTTCCCTCTGAGAAGAGAGAAGGGGAACTTCAAGCATTAAAGGTAAACCTCCACCCCAAATTTCCCTGCCCCTCACCCCAGTTTATGTGTCTGAAAGGATTTAAGCAGAATTTAGTCACCTGTATGCTGTGAACAGAATTGCTGTCAGTCTGAAAGTGCTAATTAGGGACTGCAGCTACACATTAAACAAAAACCAAAGCAACTGCCTCAGATGTTTTGAAAACCAAAACCACTGCTTTTCAGGCAGCCTAAATAGATACCTATTTGTGAGACAGTATCTCAGGCTGGGGATTTCAAGGGAATGCCTGTGAAGTTCTGAGATTTGAGTTTCAAAACCAGCTCCTCATCTCAGCACTTCCCACCACTTCCCACCACCTAGTCCATCTCTAGCTGGACAATGAGCAAACGTTGTCTTCTGGTGGCTCCTGCTCGTTCTACTGCCTGGTGTGGACTCTGTTTTTAAGCTCTTATCCTTCCTCATACACCATACAGAAAGCCTGAAGTCTCTACTTTTATTATGGCCCTAAAATTTTGTAGGTTCTTATCTTGCCTTCCCTGATAATGTTTCTTTGCTATTCATATACCAATGTGATGTCAAAGTATAAGGAACTATCAACACCTATGTTGTCTGTCTTCAGTTTCTCACTCTGACACAAACTTTCTGCCAGACCTTGGGAAACCACAACATCTTTTAATCCTATCATTCATACATTTAAGTATTTTAAGTAGGATGAGAGTTCCTTTATTTATTTCTTTGTTTTATTGTGTCTGTGCAAAACTCTGAGTACAATAGCTTCACCCTGAATTGGGAAAAATGAAGCGTTTTCTGCTCTTTCTGACATACACTCAGGTCCTTCCAGCACTAATATAAAGCCAGATGTGCACAAGTGAATGGCATCTGTTATGCACTCCTGCAAACCAAAGGTTTGCTTCTCAACAACTGGAAGCTTAAAACTGCTTAAAAAAAAGGGCTTTTATCCTGCACATGGCATGTGTACACACTGCACATGGAAATATGCATGCAGATAATAGAACGTGAAAAGTTTAATCAGATGAAATAAACCCAAAAAAGGTTGAATTTAATTCCTATGGGTAGTGAGTTGGCTTGGAATTTTTAATACAATTTTAAATTTTATGGAAGCCTTTTTTAATAAAGGTTATGCAGCATATTACATCCCTGTCTACACTATTGCTAACTGCTGCCAGCCATCATAGACTCTCTCTAACTCAAATGAACAGCAGCATAACAAACTGAAAAGTAAGCAAGATGACAGTAGCCAGCACTGACCACCAGAGATTTTGATATATAAATTTTCAAGCATTATCACAGTATGGATTTGCAGACGGTCTTTAAGGTACTTCTTTTAGGAGCCAACTCTCATCTCACTGCTGATTTTTGTTTTCTTGCTTTGACAGCTTCTGCACACTGATAACAAAAGTATCACATCTAATAAAATATCATAAATTACTCTGAAGCTTACATTATCCAACTAATATTTCTTCATATCCATATTGTCTATCATTATCTATCCATCATTACACTAGCAATTGGAGTAATCTTTGATTCATGAATTGTTCTGTGTTTAATCATTATCTTAAACAATGAGGGAAGTGGAACTTGAGCAAAAAAGAAGTAGAACCCACATAATGCACATTTTTAATACACAGATTTTTAGCCAGTATTTGATGTTAGGACAATGGGATACTATAACCTTATTTATAACTCTTACCTCCTATGTAACTGATCATTCATAAACAGATACTCCGATATATTAAAAAGATTTTTACATGCTCAGATTCTAAGGTTTTCATGATTTTCCTACTAAGCTTTTGCATTAATTTCCCATTTCAACATTTTATTTCTGTCTTGGGCCATAAAAACATAATTGTTACCACTGATGTTGCAGCTCTTCTGTTCCCAAAAGGCCAATTCATTTTACAAAGCACATACACTGTACAGCTTATTGGCCTTCATTTTCCACCATCAAATGTTAACACTACTTGGAGGAAACTTTAAGTTAGGAAAATGCCAATGAATAATGAAGATGTGTCCTATAATATGCCCAGCGTAACAAAATGGAGCTTTTATTGGAACCCATTTCCCAGAGTTGAGCTATTTGATCTACAAACTATTAAAGAAGTAGATAATGTTTTCCACAGCACCATGGGTACAGGAGAGTTAATTTCCACAGCAAATAATAAGACGAGATGAAATAGACAGTAACTAATGTGAATTGTTCCCAAGTCAGTGAGTAGTCCCAAGTTCTTTTATGTCCTCAATGTTTCTAACACCTGGATCCATTACAAAAAATATCAAGGTAAGGAAACAGTTTACAAAAAAATATTTTTTTAAAGCATACATAGGTTCAAAATAAGTTTGGGTTAACATATAATGTAAGATTTATTCAATTTTATTTTTGGGGGGAAAATGGGCATGATGCATTCTCTGGATCTTCTTATCAATTAATTAAAAATAGTATTGTTTTTCCCTTACAGTTGGTGTAATTTTGCTTAACAGTGTTGACTCCAAAGGACCTAGAGGCCCTGGGATTCTGAGAAGATACATGTGTTTGTGAAAGTGATACATGAGATTTGCTGGTGCAGGGAAAGAATAGGCTAGGATAGCATTTTCTCACATTTCATAATCTCATACTCACAAAACACAGGCAAAGGATCTCATCTTCATGACACACAATGATCACCATATGTTTTAAAAATAGTCTTCATGAATCACATCAAAAAGAAGAAGGAAGTATATATGTAAAAATAGGAGAGAATGACTGTAGAAGGAAAAAAGGCATAGAAAAAGAATAAATGGCAATTGATATCTGAAGCTCACCATGGTGTACAAAGCTTTTCATGTGACTTTAAAGCTTCTGACAAACAGCTCCAAGGGAAAACTGTAAAATGGACAATCTGAATATCAAGGTGAATTTGATCGACTAATGCAAGGTTTAAAAATGACTTTCACCTCAGGGGAAATTTGGATAAACTAAAACTTAGCTAATGATCTGTGAAAGTCAGTGATAGATGATGTATTTTTTTAGTATTTTTTTTAAAAGGAAATAAACAATACCTTATCAAATGCAACTTGCAGGGCTCATTGTATCAGTTAGATACAAATTATTCCATGCAACATTGTGTTCAGGCATAAGAAAATACAAGTCTAATACTTCCTTTGACAAAATGATTTTTCATCATATGGTAATTAAAAAATTAAGAAAATAAAAAACAGATTTTTTTTGTAATTAGTTAATTTACAAATAGATTTTGAAGATTTTAAAGCTTATAATTCCCGTGCTCACTAAAAACCACAATGCACTCATCATTTCCCACCATACTTGCTTAACGAATTTGAATAACAAAAATTTTAAACCATTGCGATATATTGGATTTTCATCAAATTTAATTCATTATATGCTTATTTACTTTGCACCACTATATCATTAATACCTAAGCAGACAGAATAGTTTGTTTAAGGTATTAAGAACTTCCTTCACTGTGATGTGACTCCAATGAATCCTACAGTTATTTGTCCCTAGAAACTTACCAAGATGCAGTTTTGTTTATTTATTTTACTAAAGAAGTCACTCTAATTTCTTTTAACTCTTTTCATATAATGAAATTGAACTATTTTTAAAATACTTTGCATAAAATAAAAATTATTTTCTCATGACTTTCTGAGAAGAGAGGTGAAATTAAGGGGAGAAGTTGATTGAAACAACTTGACAAATTCAGTATGAACTTGTGAAATGTGGTCAATTTAAATCTGTATTTTGACTTTTTTTTTTTTTAATTGTTCTGCCATCAAAGTCTGGTTCTACTCCCCAAACACTCTACTTATTTCCTACTTTCTGATTCTTGAAAGAACCTTCAACATTGTTTCATTACCCACTTTTTATGAAATCCCAAAGATTACATCAGTGTCAAACTTGTTCTCTTTTCCTTCTAGTTTATACTAGGTTTTTCTATGTGAATTTCCTAAGTTCCAGGTCAAAATATATCAAAGACAGTATTCTTTACCTCCCTTTTGTGCCCAGGAAGCATAACAAGATATGCTTGAAGTAAACAGCTGGCCCAGTATAACTTTTTTTTCCAAACCTTTCAAAAATCCATAAATGTGGGAAATATTGAACACATGAAAGAGAAATACAAAATGTCTTTAAAAATATAAAATAAAGAAACACTGCAATAAACATTGTGGAACCCGTGAATGTTCTGCCCACCTAGTGCAGCATCTATAGTCAGTTACAGCTAGTAACTGTTTCAGTAGAAGATACATCACTATGTATTAGTTATTTATAGAATAATTTTTCCTCAGGTAAGATTTCCTCCTATTTCCCCAATGTTACAGGTTAGTGCATAACCACAGGTGATTTTCTTTTAACTCTGGACTCTATCTTTAATACTGAATGGACATATGTTTGTATAGATAGATAGGAAAGGAGATAGACAGAGATAGAAATACAACTAAATAATTTAAAAGGTCAGATTTCATTTTGTTCCACATGTAGAACCATTTCATCCCCCTCAGTTCATGACTTCCCAGTATATTTCGACAAAAGCATTCACTACGATTTTCAGAATTAAAACATTTATTTTAATGTAATTATAACAACCACCACCACTTATACATAACCCACTACCTTTATTCACCATAAAATTTACTTTCATTTCTAAACACCAGGTGCACTTATTCATCTGACATATGTTTATTATCCGAAATAGAAAGCCTGTGAAACAAACTTGGCTTGTGTTGGAAGGTCACAAGCCAAGTGAAATCGTTTAGGTCAATTAAACAGTGGTTGAAACAGAACTGTTCCCATTTTCCATGCTGTACATTTTGCTAGCTTTAAAGCTCTTTTCATACCTTTGCTCTTTTTAATTTTATTTTTTCTTCTTCTGTGTTTTCCACTGGGGAATAAAAGCATCCCACAAACTTCTATCTCAGTTCTTTTCTGCATGCCATCCACTATTAAACCATAGTAGTTACCCTTTGAGAGTATAAATACTTTTCTGACATCCCTTGCCAACCTTGCTACGCTCAATTTACAAATACTTAATGTAAAAAATCCTTTCCTTTTAACTGTTCATAGCCTTGCCTGATGGGCTTATTTTGGGACCTTTTTGTTTCTTATGAAAACAATATGATGAGCAAATATAAATTGCAAATCCTTCATGAAGCTAGACTAATGCACCCAGCAAAACTCAGGAAGACTAAACACACTGCAAACACTGTTCCTATTACAAAAGCAGTCAGGAGTCAAAACTTGAAGAATAATAATCCAAACTCAATTAAACAAAGCAGGTAAGCAAACACTTATTTTCCCCATTAAGAATATACACAAAAGATTTCCCAGCAGCGTTTTTCACTTCCTATCCAAATCACCAGAATGTTGCATATAAAATCAGACAGATCTGAACTCCTCCAGTAGCTGAATTCATGTTCCTAGGAAGAACAGATTAAAATCTTTTAACACTGGGTCTTTGGGCCCAGTCAAGGAGGCACGATCCTCCAACACTGGAAATTAATGCAATTCACACAAATAATCACAGTGTAGTGACCATTCAGTCTCTTTTTCGCTTGTAAATAGGAGAACAGGTCTATTTAAATCAAAAAGCATTGCCAGTTGAGAAACACTGATTTATGTACCCAGTTATTCAGATCAAAATAGTGTGGTGATTGTCTGTGCGTAGTGTATGCTGTAATACAGACTTTTCTTAAAGAGATTCAGCTCAGAAATGAAGAATGCTGCCTAAATAATTTGTGTTTTCTTTAAATACTTAGAACCATATTTTCCAGAAGGATTTTTAACAGTATCTCTAACATTTAACACTATCTTTGCGATATTACTAAGTTAGTAAGTTATCATGCACTTGCACATACAAGTATATTTGAATGCATTTTGCAAGAGCACATATTTCTTCCGTTAAATTTTGTTAAATCTTGTTTCCACCTACCAGTCAGTCCATAAAGGAGGGACATGCTATTTCTTGTTCAAATCAGCACTCTGAAATCACCAGAAAAGGGGGCATGCTTAAATACTATGGTAAATAATCTATGCTAAAACTCAGTAGCTACTTTTCAGCAAGGAAATGTTAACTTCTATCCTGCTTTGAATCTGCATAAGTTAAAAAAAAAAAAAAAAAAAGAGAATGTAGTAAATTGGCTCTGAGAAAGACATTAAATTTCTTTTTTCTACCCAATTTAGGATGGCAACCATTTCAGACCTAAAAATAATGCATGGAACTTCATAGGAATTTTAATTTTCTGAAATGAACAAAATAGGAACAGTCACAAAATGAAGCATGCAGAAGACTGAAGAAAGCATTTCTCAACTGTAAGGTTACTGTTAATATTTTGCAAGCATTACCATAAAGTAAAAATCGTTACACTTTTTTCTTAATGGTGCATTTCAGCTCACTAAACAAATTACTGTAATGGGACATTAGTGGGTCACCTCAAATTGTTACAGTACCATCTAGAATTGCCAATGAAAATTAGGCATCTACTGTAGCCTCCATTTTTAAAGAGCTTGCAATTAAAGTTTAAAGTATAACAAGCCTAACCTGAGGGGAAAACCAGGACCTTTATAAATAAAACACCGGGAAGTACAGAGACGATGATCTGTATGACACATCAAGAAGCACCCACCACACTCTTTACACTCACTTCAGTGTGGATGACACTGGATCCCATGATGCACCGAACACTCCCTCCTTGCTGTTTTATCATTTTCTCACTGGGACAGTGAATTGCTACAGAACACAGCAGGGAAGGCTGGAACAGGGCAAGATGGCACCAGTGCATGGAGGGAGCTCTACAAAACAGAGAGGATAATACATCACTCTCAGAAGGTGTCACAGTGCTCACGAAGGGAAGGTCAGATGGGATGCTGCCTTTGCCATCACTGGCAGCCTCACTTTGCCTTCACCTCTCAGCATCCTGCCCCCTTCTTTAAGACCTCCAGCTATGAGACATCTCTCTCTCCCTCCATTTCTTCCCAGTTCATTTCTCCAAAATCAATTCTGCTGCTTCAATCACCTCCAGAGACACTAGCTCTTCCTTCAATATCCAAAACAGACAAACCCATGCATTCCCAGTCTCACTAAAACACAGGGAAAACTCATTACACCCTGGGAGATGACTGCTTATTGCTGCTGAAAATATACTTTCCAGTATATTATGGAAGAGGCACTTAGGGTAGTGAATCTTATCCTGGATTTTCATGCTGGAAAGTCCTTATTGAGAATTATATACTCCTTTATGATATATGCATACATCCTCCATTCATTGCAATCTCACAGTAGAAATCTGGCATCTTTACCTCTCAACCTAGGTGGAGGAAAAGCTGGTCAGTGCCAAGCATAAAGCAGAGTCGCACTTACACAGCTTGCCAAGAGAATGCTGCCCACATAGTACCCTTTCCTGCCTCTTCTATTCTTCCAAGCTGACATTTTCTTCTGACTTTTTCAGTATTTCCCCTCTGCCCTGACTGAAGACTTCGCAAATCCTCTTGGAAGCAGCCAAGAATCTCTGTCTTCTAGAAACAGCAAGTTCTTTGCTGCTTTGTGTCTTACAGTGAAGATGTTAGGGTCCTCTTTATCAATGCAATCTGAAAAATGCTATGTAGAGACTTGAAACAAAGTCTATCGTTCCCCATTGAGCAGGAACTCAGCTGTATTTTCACACATGCAGTTAAGCAGCAGATGTGGTTTGTTGCTGTGGTCAAAACCATAGGTGCAGCAACAGTAAATGTGATGTGAGAGCTTGCTATGTTAACAACTCAGGTGGGATGAGAATGCTTATATGACTATCAGACAAAGCACGACCCTAGCCTCTACAACACTGTGATAGCCATCTCACAGCTGGATCCTAAGGTTTTTTTGTGTTCAGCAACTTCATTGAAGGCTGAAGGTTGCCAAATACACATAGACTGTTGTAATCACCCAGATAAACTGTAAATTGGGCAACTGCACATCCCGCTTGTGCTCTAGAGTGTTTGGTTTATTTGGGATGCAGGAGTTTGATGTGAACGAAAAATGAAGGGGCCCATTTTATGCTGCCTTGTCAGATATGTATCAGAGGGCCAAAGAGCTTCAAACCAATGTGAATAACTTGGATTACTCAAGGCTCTGTCTTTCATGGCATGAGACAGGCCAGAAATTTCCTAACTGGAAGTCTCTCATGACACACCAAGAGTACACATGACTAGACTGTTCACAGCCAGCAAACGTGGACTTTACATCTCATCTAATACTTAACAGAACCAAGTGCATCCACTGAAGCACTTCCTTTGGAAATGGGACTTAAACATTGTCCTGGTTTAAGCCCAGCTGGTAACAAAGCACCATGCAGCTGCTTGCTCACTGCTCCCCTCTGGCCCAGGTGGGATGGTGAGGAGAAAATATAAAGAAACACTCGTGGGGCGAGACAAGGACAGGGAGGGATCACTCACTGCTTATGGTCATGGGCAAAAGATAGACCCAACCCGGGGAAAAAACAATTTCATTTACTGTCAACCAAATCAAAACAAGGATACCAAGAAGTAAACCCAAACTTTAGAACCCTTTCCCCTCTGCTCAACTCCAGTCCCAAATTCTCTCCCTCCTCCCACCAGCAGCACAGGGGGATGGGGAATGGGGGTTGGGGTCAGTTCCTCACACCTTGTCTCTGCCGCTCCTTTCTCCTCAGGGGGAGGACTCCTCACCCATCCCCTGCTCCACCAGGGGGTCCCTCCCACAGGAGACAGGCCTCCACCAACTTCTCCAGCGTGGGTCCTTTCCACCGGCTGCAGGTGGGCACCTGCACCCCCGCTCCCCTCCGTGGGCTGGGGGGGCACAGCCTGCCACCTCACCACGGGCTGCAGGGGCATCCCCTCCTCCCCTCCTTCCTCCTCACGGACCACGGTATCTGCAGAGGGGTTCCTCTCACATTCCACTCCCCCCACTCCCTGCAGGGTCCCCCTCTTAGATCTGTTCTCCCAGAGGCGCTACCGTCATCGCTGAGGTGCTCGGCCTGGGCCAGCGGCGGGTCCGACTTGGAGCCGGGGAAGCTTCCAGCAGCTTCTCACAGGAGCCGGCCCTGCGGCCCCTCACCCACTACCAAAAGACCCACCACACAAACCCAAAACACCAGCCTAGACAAGGGAGAGAGTGACTGCACGTATGCATGCAAACATCTTGATGGGATTGGGGGGGAATCTTTCTAAAACTTAAAAATAACATAGATATGAGATTTTTACTGTAAATCAGCTTTGCATTTTAATTCTAAAAAAACCCTGTGTAATATTTACAAAATCATTCAACAGTGCTAAGGAAAATACAAGACAGTATAATACAACCACATTTTTCTTCACAGAAGTCTAGAGAGATTTCAATAGCATATATTTATGATCTTCACAGAAGTCTAGAGAGATTTCAATAGCATATATTTATGAATCAGAATATCAAAACAGAACTTGGTTCTTTCATTTCTTTTAATGTCTTAGCACCACTCTATTCATAACCCTCAATATGAAATAAATTACATTCTTCATGGGTCCTTTTTCCTGAGATAAACACAAACAGATGGATACACATAAGTCAGGAAAAGAGATTAGTTCTATAGAAGAGACATTAAGAAGATGCGCATTACATCCGTGCATTTACAGTGGGCTTCAACTAAGTTTAGCCTTTTTGCCTACCCTCCAAAGCAAGCTCCAGAAGTCAGAGATCTCTTCTATGGGAGGATTCGCGTCCCACACAGGGGGGATGAGTCACAGTGCAAAGGAGCATTTCTCTCACCATTAATCACAGAGGAAGCTGGGTGCCTTACTTTCTTAGGGTTAAAGTTAAATGAGATTAAACATTCCTTCTTTCCATATACCATACATAAATATACTAATACTCTGAAAAAAAAAAAATCCAAAGATGTCCTTAATATACCATATGTAGTAGATATACTTGTCCATGGCAGATATCATAAATCTAGGGCTAACTAATTATTCTTTCCTATGCACTTTAATTCATTTTGGAAGTTCCCCAGTTAAAGGGGTTTTTTTGTGGTTTATAGCTCAAAGCAGAGCTTGTTTTTCAGTGATAAACACAGATGTTTCTCATAAACAAAGTTACAGTAATTAAAATTTGAGTACAGATCAGATTTTTCTATGAAGCTTAAAGCAGTTCACAATAATGGGTTACATTCAAAAGTACTTCACAGTATTTTGAAGGGCTCCAGACCCTCACCCCAATGCCTGCTGTTCACGCCTGCCCAGCCAGCTGTTTGAGATCCATGACACCGGGCATGGGTTATCTGAAACAGCTCCCTCCAGCAGGGCAAGCTGCAGCACTGGCTCATATGTGGCCTCCCAAACTCTCTGCTTAGCTGAGGTTAGACTTGGAAGAGTTGTTCACCAACTCTACCAAGTTTGAATGCTACTGCTTCTGTTTGAGATCCACAGAAGTCTTGTGGGCTAAAAACTTAAATGCTTTTTCAAAATACATGTTAGCTAAATAAAAGCTGTTATTTCACTCTCCAAAGTTGCTTTGTTTATACCCTCAGAGAGTCACTTCTACAACACCACTACTCCTACTCATCCAGTCTCACATTTTTCATGGAAAAGAGACTGTGTCTACCACTTCCTCATATAAGTACAGCTTCCTGGCTTAACTATCAAAAGCTTAAATAAGCCCTTTCCAGAGGTCTGCTGTTAGGGACACCTTGGGTTTTGTGATTCACCGGCTCAGTTACTTACAATAATTGCAGAAAACCGACCTGCAGGCTTCACAAGGTTTCCGAATCTATTCACTTTCACTTCACGTAATGCAAGAAACTAAGTAAGTATAGCACTAACACCTGCAATGACTTCCTTGAATCATCTTCTCATTTGGTTGAGCAGGCTTTGAGTTTAGGTGCAAATCCAATAAGGATCTTCTTTTCTTCCATGCATCCTGTCTCTTTACTGGGGTTGTGTGTGGGTTGGTTTTCATGTTGGTTTCCCCACATTAACACTGTACCATTCTGTTCAGCTATAATAAGGGTTAAGAACTCATCTGCTGTTACCTTAAGACCACTTGGCAGAGGTTGATCTTTAAGGAATTACTTCTGGTCTGATTTGAAAAGAGGACATGGGACCTCCAGGAATGGGCTCAGGTCTACGTATCACAGAAAGCACAGAGCACAGGGAAAGTACCTAAACACATGTATTGGGTCTGACTGGGATGGAGTTAACTTTCTTTATAGCAGCCCATATGGTGCTGTTTCAGATTTGTGACCAAAACAGTGTTGATAATGCAGCTGTGTTGTAGCTGTTGCTGAGCCGTGCTTCAATAGTGTCAAAGTCTTCTCCATCTCCCATTCTACCCCATCAGTGAGTAGGCTAGGGATAGATAAGAGGCTGGGAGAAGACACAGCTGGAACAGCTGGCCCAAATTGGCCAAAGAGATATTATGCACCATATGGCATCATGTTCAGCAATAAAATTGGGGGTGGGGGTGGTGTAGTTATTCCAAGATAGCCATTGCTCAGAGACTGGCTGGGTATTGGTCAGCTGGTGGGAGGTGGTGAGTAACTGCCTTTCCATAACTTGGGGTTTTTTGCTTTGTTTTGTTTTTCTTTCTTCCCTTATTAAACTGTCTTAATCTTGATCCATGAGTTTTTCTTGCTTTTGCCCTTCCAATATTCTTCCCCATCCCACTGCAGGGGTGTAAGCAAAGAATTGAGTGGGAGCTTAGTTGCCAGTCAGGGTCATCCCACTTCAACACCAAAAAAAAAAAAAAAAAATATTGAAGACCCACTCCCCTGAAGTGCTTTTTTTTCTGTCAAATTTTGTGGGCTTTTTTGTTTTGCTAGCCATTGTCCTACTTGTGCCATAAAGGATGCCAAAGTATTTTACTGCAGGTCTTGGGTTCTGCAGTGAATCAAAAAGTTTGCTTTTGTTCTGGTGTCTAAATCCACTGAGGCATCAAGCCCCATCTGCATATACCACATTTAAAAAGTGGGAATTAAGTGCTGAAATTGTTTACTCAAGCTTCATAAAATTCCCCCCCAGTATGTTAACATCTATGTATATTGAGGACATTGCCATATAACTTCAGTGATATGTGTACAGTAGCCTATAATTTTCTATATTCTTTCTGCATAAATATTTACTGATGATGGTATTTCATCCATTATGCTATGTAGTAACCCATAAAGCTAAATTATAAAATTACCAGCTGGCTGAAAACTAATGTTGCTATAGTAACATTTCCATTTATAAATCATGTTATTGTAAAAAACAATGCTAATGGAAAATTTTTCATTAGCCTGCACTAAGATTACAGCTCTAGCATGCCTACAATTCTCCAAATATACACCTGAAAAAAACCCCTCATTTCTAATACCCTAAGTTGCATCATTTAATTTTAATAACTATTGATGTACAGGCTGATACTTACAGTGAGTCATCAGAGTAACAAAACCCTTGGTTTTGGTACATGCTCCATATGGCACAGCAAGGACACACACAGGAGATGTGCTTCGTGGCTCAGTCCTTTGCACAGATTAGAAGCCTGGGAAGCATTTTTTTACTTCTTGTACGCATAGCTTGAAAAGTTGGCATCTCTCCCTGAAATTTTCACTGGTGTGAGCCATCCACTAGAGCCTGACCTCTTATCAAGCGGATGTATTTCCGTGGTTGTTAAAGCTGTTCAAACATGTGTGGGCTTCTTTTACAGGGTGGCTAGATATTGCAGTTGACCGTGGGTCACTTTGTGTCTGTGCTTGAGGTAGCTGTCATAACTAGCATTAAAGCCAGGTTAACAATTCTGCAAGAAAATAGCCAGAAGTAACCAAAAATCCAAAATTATTTCTAAGCTACTATTAACAAGACTATAAGGAAATTCTTACAGTAGAATTAACTTCCTGAAATAAACTTTGGATTCTTTAGCAATTTGAGGTCAGTTATAACAATAAGAAAGCAGCACTGGAACTATCACAAGTATCCCTGAAGGAAACTCTCCAAACAAGTTGAACTTTTCAACTGCTAAGTATTACTTGCAAATAAAATTTTCTAATTCTGCCCAGCTGGAAGACAGCTATGCAAGTACATCTTTTTGTTAATACTGTTCGCTAAGGTTTTGTGGTTTTTTTCCTATGTAGCATTTAACATTAATCATATTTTCCATAAAAGGTATTTTAAACACTAGTCTCGATTAAAGACCTAGAGAAGATGAGTTAAAACAAAAATCACTCCCAGGACTTGCAAAATGGGGCCTTGTAAAATCATAAGGAAATCAGATGGATCTGACTGATATACTCAGGAAAACAAAAAGCTGAGGAGTGCCTAGGTACTACCACAGGACTCTGCTAAAATGGTGCTTAGGATCAGATTTATTTAGCTAATCAGTGATGTAGTCTTGGGACCAGATTGAAGCTGGACGACATTTAAGAGTACATCCAAAAAGCAGTTTGCTTGGAGACCCCAAACCAGGTCAGCATTAATCAGAAAGATATTTTTTTTTGGCTGTTGGCAGAGAGCAGGTTGGAGGCAGGAGAGCCAGCCTTACGCCCTGGCAGCCTGCGGCTGCTGCAAGCCCCAGTGAAATGAAGCCCCTTGATGCTACGTTCGCAACAGCTCATAGCTCCCTGTGTTAACCACAAGGTCTGTGCTCATAATACCAAGATTAATGCATGGAAGAATTTCCTAAAAGCAGAAACATATTCTAAACATGGACCTATTTCAAACAAAGAAACTGTGCATATTAAGACACTGAGAAG
The DNA here is from genome assembly GCA_035590195.1 of Aviceda cuculoides. Classification (NCBI taxonomy): domain Eukaryota; kingdom Metazoa; phylum Chordata; class Aves; order Accipitriformes; family Accipitridae; genus Aviceda; species Aviceda cuculoides. The sequence goes on from JAVJGG010000048.1 coordinate 5,975,809, forward strand.
ATAGGTGGTCAAATAACACTTTAGACAGAAGGGCCTGTGCTGCTCCAACAAAACCATGGAAAATTAGAATGAAATGGAAGTGACCTTTTAGATACGAATCCCATCATCTTCTGATTGATGTATGATACATGCAATTTGGATGTCAAACTCATGAGATCCTCCATTTGTCTTGGCTTAAGCTCTGGAGAAAAAAAAAAAAAAAGAAAAAGAAAAAGAAAATAAAAAAAAAAAGAGGAGAGTGAAATTTAAGTATATTTTGATCAATATGCCCATGTGGGTTTAATTAGACCAAACTGCTGTGTCACTTCAGCACTTCTCTGCTTTCCTTCCTCCCTGCTGTCCTGTGTCAGGCTCCCCATTCCTCTCTTCCTTTCTGTGGCACCTATTTCATTGAAATCCAGTGCTTGCTTTCTTCCTTAGATTCTTTGCTGTCAGTGGATTGGGACCATTTATGAACCTCAAAAGCAAGTCATCTGCTTGCTACCATTTTTCAAAAAAGCACATGACTGCCAGTTTCTCTTCATGATTATTCTTATTACTGCCTCTTTGTGGGCTTTTCTAAAGCAGTGTTCCCATACCTAAGTACCATTAGCTAAACAAAGCAAGCGTAAGCAATCTATACAAGAACTGAATGCCATTTGCAGACAAGAGTGAGCTAAGATAAAGCACTCACTACACTATCTTTCTTTAAAAGAGGGTCTAAATGAGCAAGGTTTGAATCTAGGGAAAGGGAAACTGCAGAAACAAATTGTGAAACATAACTCTTCCAAGTAATCAGAAGAAAATATTTTCAGGCTTTAATTAATTCACTTTCCCATTGAGATACTAACTAACACTGAGCCTTTTTCCTATATCTCATTTTATGTTAAGGAGTTATCCTCAAACACCCAAAGATTGAATTCCTGTAAGATCAAAATCTCAACCTAACATAACGACTTGTCCTATCCTTTTAAGCCAACGTTATGGAAAACTTTTTGCTTTTTTTACTTACTGACCTTGTGAGCAATCAGTGCACCATGGACAGTTTTGGTACTGGCAAAGCAGATACTCGACTCTCTTCATAAGCTTCCAAAGCTTTTATCATGTCATTGCTAATTCATAATCTCCTAGTAAGTGATCCTTACTAGTTTGTCTGAATTAGGTAACTTTAAATTGAGAGTTAACTTATGTAACAGTACTGAATTTGGGAACGTGTATGTGTGCATGTCATTACCTACCATCCCCTTTCAGTTCATGCCCACAACCATTTTCCAGCAGGGCTCATGTCAGAGAAAGCTGAAAAACGTATTTGTAAAAATATGTGCATAATTAAAAAAGAGATGAAGTCTAAAAAGTGCCAGCTAATTCAAACTTTTTTTAAAAAGTTTCATTACACCAATACATAGAGCTACCTCCAAAAATAACACTTCATATGACATATATACATGTGGGATAGAAAACTGGGCAAGAGGAGCTGAGTCTAAATGCTTAATGCATCCCAGCTTGGCAGGTAGCACATGCCAGTTCTACAGGCTGTCCAGAGTCTTCTGTCTTGTGCTTGAGATGCATTTCCTCACGCTCCTCTTTTTATGGACAAAATGACCTTGTCCTACTTTCAGTCTACTTTCCACTACCATAAATAGATATTCATGCATTTCACTTTTCATTCCATTTTACCAACATGCAGGTCAGATCTTTCTGATCATTGGAATGGGTATATATTAGCAACAACATACTATTTCAATCTCGTTCTCCTGCAGCTCTTTGAAATAATTTTCAGAGCTGAAAGGTTTTTATGGACAGAATATCTGTCATAGTTATGGGTATCCCACTACTGACATGACAACTGCCATTGTTTTCCCATAAAATTATGATAGCCATCTGGGATAACAAGGAAATGAACAGAAAGCACTTCAGATGGAATAAATATATTTTTTTAATTACCAGCTTTACATCCGAAAGCATGGGGGAGGGGGGGATTTATAGTTTTTCTGTTGAAGAGGTAGCAATGGGAGTGGTTTTTGAACTATTTCATTCCTCCTACAGGTTTAGCTAGCAATGTAAGTCTAGCATGAAAATTTCCAGTTTGTAATATTTATTCCCGATGATTTGCTTAAAATATGCTTATCTCATTTTTTAAAGGTAGCTAAAGATTGCCCTGATAGAAGAAAAAAAAAGAAGAGTAATAGCTCTCTAATTTACATTTTAAAGTATTTTTAAAGTAGGTTATTGATTTATTACAACACAATAGTCAAAATGTTGTTTCATTCATTGCACAGGTTTTCAAATTCTGCAGTGATCATCACACAAATCAGCAAACACATGAAGAAATAAGTTTTTTCATCATTAAAGAACATCTTATTTCTAGCTGTATAATTTCCCGTTTTACTGTAGCAAATCATACAGAATTGTTTGAGGTGTCTGAATTTTGGGGGTTAATAATGTTTTTTACCCGAGTATTTGGTAGGGTTTTGATTAATATGCTAAATGAAGTGCTTCCATTTTCCTTGGAAAAATACACATTTATTGAAAAGCTAGAGAACATAAAAGGGGTTTTTTTTTGGCTAAATCACTGAAGTATTGATATTCCTGTGACAACGTTGCCAAATTTGTAATTCTGCATTTTTTCTGTATTTATACTGACATGGCTTGGATGGGTGCACGCTTCACTGGGTAAAAAACTGGCTGGATGGCCTTGCCAAAGATTTGTAGTGAATGGAGTTAACTCCAGTTGGTGGCCAGTCACAAGCGGTGTTCCCTAGGGTGCAGTACTGGGGCCAGTTCTCTTTAATATCTTTATCAATGATCTGGACAAGGGGATCGAGTGCACCCTCAGT
>JAVJGG010000048.1:5986469-6001321 GCA_035590195.1 Aviceda cuculoides
AGTGAGGTGGGTGCTGGTCTCTTCTGTCGGGTGGCTGGAGATAGGACGAGAGGAAATGGCCTCAAGTTGAGGCAAGGAGATTTAGGTTAGATATTAGGAAAAATTTCTTTACCGAGAGGGTTGTCACACATTGGAACAGGCTGCTCAGGGAAGTGATTGAGTCACCATCCCTGGAGGTATTTAAAAGACGTGTAGACGTGGCACTTGGGGACATGGTTTAGTGGTGGAAGTGTTAGGTTAATGGTTGGACTGGATGACATTAAGGGTCTTTTCCAACCTAATTGATTCTGATTTTATACTGGAAATGACTATGTTTAAGGATAAGTAGGATGTGAATCATAGAAGCAGACTGAGATTTGAGCTATTTAAATTCAAATTCCATTACACCTGTAGAATTATCTATAAGTCTTATGTAAGTTACTGGACTTTTAATCTCCAAAATATAGATGCTAACAGTTATTTACCATTTATGCTATGATATCTTTAAAGTTATGGACCATTTCTCCCAGTGCTCTCACATTTACTGCTAATAATACACCTGTAATAGTAACAAAAAATAAAACCAAAATTGAGTTACTAAATCTTCACTGATAATATGAAATAAAAGCCAGTAAGTACAAGAGTAACTGCAAGGTATCTAAATATGGGTAAGACTACCTTTTCATGAGGTTATTACATCTGCTTTCAGTTAAAAGTTGGTGTATCTATCTGATTCTGTTTCACAAGACCAACAAAAGCAAATTGGTCACCTGTTTTGCAGGATACATTATAGAGAATGAATAGTAATAATTTAATAACACACTTAATGGCAGATCTGCTAAATTGACTCTACAGATTTTCTTCTGAAACTTTAATAGGATCTGAATGTCTTTATATTATAATTAATTATTTATTTATATTTAACTTTGAAGGGAATTGCATGACTTTTTTTTCTTTTCATTTTCCTTGCCCCTTTAAATCAAAAAAATGCACCTAGATTAATTTAAGAGGCACTAAACCAATTATATATATATATTAGCTGTTTAAAACTGTACCTTTAAATATAAACTTCTCAAGGGAGATCCTGCAAAGGATACGATGAGCCTGTTGCTGTGCACAGCCAACTAAACTAAATGCAGATGAAGCAGATTGCTGGCAAACACTTTAAACAATCTGTAAACAATGAGTATCAGAGCTTTTTGTTTGTTGTCTAGCCTGGCTCTTTACTGGTCATTCTCTTCACTTCATGTGTTAAAGGTACTAAAGTGTGGCAATTATCAGAGAAAGATGGAATAAAATTAGGTAAATTCCTATACACTGAAGTCAACAGAGTCATTCATTATGTAAGCTTTGCAAATGCACCTGTAAGATTTGCAAATGCACCCTGGAGCAATTTAGAGGTACAGACATACATTCAAGTGACAACAGCTTAAAAAAATCCTAGTATATCAACAAAGCCAGGGTATCTTCGTGTAGGCTTGCTCTTTTCTTTCAGCAAATGGAAGGAAATTCATCTTAGCCTAGCCTGCAATTCAACAAGGTCATGAAGGTTAGTAATTAGGCTGAGGAATGGATGAGAGCTATACCCATACTTCTAAAGATCTGATTACGAGTCTGGCTTAATCATGACTAACTGATAGTATTCTGATTGTCTATAATATGCATGTTTTCACATCACCTCTATTTCGTTCAGCAACAATGCTGTCCATTCTTTAACATGAAACAATTCTTTACTACAGAAGTCCACTTTTCTTTCAAATGCGTCACTAAAGGATACTGGCAGTTGAGAAACCATCAATATTGAATCTATACCCAGCAGGTAGAGCTGCACTCTCTCATTGAAAAGCATCCTTTGGTGCCAACAATGTTATTATAGAGCTACACTGGGTAATAGCTATCTAGTTACAAATTAACACAGCTTGGGAATACAAAATAATAGCACCACTTTGAAGAAAAGAAAAAAATCAAAATACATCCAAACAAAAGTTCCTTTTAACTTATCTTTCCATCAGCGCTCTTACGGTAGTTTGAAAGAGACAATGTTCAGCTGATCAGTTAAATTGAATAATAAACTCTATTATTCAGGCATTCATAGTGCATGATATGGCAGCTCATTAAGACCTGAATATTCCAACACACGCTCTCAAGTTTATTCTCTTCAGCAGCATAACATTTTGTTTCTCCTGTTTCTCAGTTCATTTCTGTATACCTATCACAGTCCTTGCCAGGTCTGAGATTATGTTTCTTGAAATCAAGTGGCATCTGTAGGATGTAATTTATGAAAAGAATTGACTGGAACATCCTGAAACAGAATAGAAGGTTCAAGAAAATGTAACAAAATTAACATTTCAAACTAAGATTCAGAAAACACAGGATAAAATCTATTTCTAGGCAAGCTGTAAGATGGAAACACACAAAAAGGTCTAAAAAACACCCCAAAGAAAATATAAGCAACTCCTCTCTTAGAAAACCAATTAAGAGTGAAAATATTAACGGCTTTCACAAAAACAAGTGTGCATTTATTATCTCTGACAGCCTGCCTTTGATCATGTTCTCGATATTAGTTTCCACTGAGCTTTGTACATTGTATTTATTCACTTTGAACAGCCTTTCAGAAAAGGCTGGAGACAAGTATTGTCAAAAAATTTGCAATAGACAGCAACATTTTTTACACCACACCTTGTTGCTCCTATCATAATGGGCATTTTCCATGTAACTCTCCCAAATGCCAAAGTTGGGTTCAAGATTCAGAAAGTTAAAAAAAAAAAGAAAATAAAAATTACTTGTGAGAGTACAGTGACAAGACCTAGGATGAGCTACAAAGGACAAGCACATACTGCCCACCAACTGCAAAATACTACAGCAGCCACTAACAGAGAAGGCACAGGTCTCCCACCCTCCAGGAAAAAACAAACAAACAAACAAACAATTAAACCTATTTCACAGCTAAATATAACATCAGCAAGACTTATAAATATGCAAACTTATGCTTTACAACATGCTGAAGTTCACAGGAGAGATAGAATCAGGTCTTACTCTTGCTCCTAAGTTTAAGTTATACCCCAAGCACCTTCTGCTAAATTAAATGAACAAAAAAACCAGTAGTTAAACCTGCAAATCTCTGCTGCAGGAAACTAGTTGCAGCTCAGATGCACCTGCAGTGGGTTATAGACCTTAGCAGCAATAAGGATCCTGAACTACCTGTGCCTCTGGATGTGAGAGATATTGCCCGTGCCAGCCCCCATTCAGTAAGAGAGATCCAGAGGGCTGCAGTTATTCCAGTTAACTTGATTACGTGTCTTTTTTGTTTTTTTAAATTAAACACACAAGAGAACATTCACAGCTGCTGGAACTTGCCTACCTACACTGTTAAATTGCTAGAATGGTCTCTGGGCCAAGTACCAGTCTCCAAAAAAATGCCTGGGTATAGTTCAGGAATTAGAAGAGGCACAATTCTAAATATACAGTTTGCATATAGCTACTGTGTTTATAGACTAAAAGACTTCAAAATTATGGATTGCACCAGTTGTCCAGTTCCTCAGAACTGAGCAGAAAATCACTCTTTTTCTTCTAAGAATACAGCTATTTCACGGTCTTTTAGTTAACACGAAACGTACTTACTGTGCATTCAAGGACAGACAGAATCAGGTCTTGCCATCAACACTTTCTGAAAGATAACAGTGGCTCCCATATTAAAAACAAACAAAACCAGCAATATTTTAAAAATTTAAATACATTCACTTGACCACATCACAAAGTTTTGTGAGATCCTAAGTGGTGGAATAATGTAAGAAAAAAGAAAAAAAAAAAAGGATAACACGAAAGTATTATTCTACTAACAATAGTTTTATTTTATGCAGCATGTTTCATAAAATTTTTTTTGGACAGTGTATGCATTAGAACTGCTCAGATGCAGAAATCTACTTAGATGTAAGACCATACACGTTTAAAGCCAAATTCACCCCATTTCCTTTGAGGCCTTTCAGTGGGCATCTAAACTAAGAGGCATCCTTGGCTTTTGAGGATTTAAAAAGAGGTAAGCAATATCTGATTTACCTTTGAAGGCAACACTTGCTTTCCATTGATTCTAGAGTCACAATGCTCTTTATTTAGGTGCAAAAGTTAAATTACCTAATGTGAGATAAACAAATTCAGGTCATGTTCTTAAACACCACAATATCTTTCTTAGTAAAGAGAGTAAACAAAATGTTGAGTTTATACCAGCATAAATGAAAAACCTTTCAGAAATTATTCTGTTAGACAGGTGTGAATGAAATCAGACTGTCTTTGTTCTCCTACATCACATAATTCTCAGCATACTGTCAGCTCAAAAGATGTATAGTTTAATTTAAACCAGTATCATCTCGGTAATGTGAAACAGCACTTTCCCATTATTAACTATTTTCTGAGACAGCACAAGATTACCCATTCACATCCTTTACGAATAGTGTAGATCATGTATCAGCAAATTTCTCTTCACTAAAGAAAATCAAAGTCCTGACATCTGAAACTGTGCTTTGTACATTATTTTGAATATCTGTTTGCTTCTATACCTTCTTTTATGAGTTTATAAATTCATCAGACAGCCTACAGGTAGCTTTGATTATGGTTACAGAACAATTTATATTTTTTACATCATTAAAATGCATTTCCTTTTTTCATCAAATAACACAAACAGTAATCTTTCATGATCATTTGAGGTATTTACTTCCTGTAATTTATGCTGGTTTGGAATATTCAGGGTAAGTAGATGATAATTGTTTGACGATAGCAGCTGATAGTATTTCAGCCCCGTTGAAGCCAATGGTACAACACTCACTGAGGTCAGCAAGGCATCATTCCACTTATAGTCCAATTCTGAACAGCTCACAATTTAGGGATTTGATCCATGACTTGTAGTCCACAATATTCCACACTGAAACACAACAAAATGGAATTTGAGACTGTAAGCGTCTCCAGACAGACTCCTCACACGGAAAACAACCCATTGATGATGAGATTTAAACAAAGGTTTTAGTCTGAACCAAAGCTAAAAGGGAGTCCAGAGAAAGGAAGGAAAGCTTCTGATGCATTGATCATAGAAGTGTTAAGCTCCAGAGCTTATCCTCTTGAAGAATAGGGTTTTAAGTGTAATTAAAAATAAATAATTTTCATAAATTACTTCTAAGTCACCTAAATAAATAACATAGCTTCTAATTACAAAATATTCCAACATATGGAACCAAACATATGAGCCACTAGCAAAGGGGCTAATTTTTGTAACTTACAGAAATACTGAGGTAACATATTTTTATCCTTAATCTTGAACTGTGCAGTTCAAATGTTTTCAGCAAATGCAGTATTACATTCCAGATTATGTATGTTCATGTTCATCAAATAAATAGTGTCTCTAAGACTAATAATGAAAATAATTGCCTGTCAGGTGGAGCTAGGACTCCCCTAGCAGTCACATCATTAAGTTTCAACAGCAACTAAAACTGTTTTTATGGTTTAAGAAAAAAAAAAAAAAAAATCTGATCCATGACTGCAGCTTTACAAATCAGTTACCAATAACTTTATAAAACCTGAAGTGCATTTTTTGTTTGATTTGCATTCTAACACTATCAGAATAGTATTGTACTGTCAAATGAGTTGTGCCGTATATTTTACATATAATTGAAGATCTTGTACAGAAATGCAACTCTGGATCTGGCAAATTAACTGTTCAAACATAAATCTGACGAGGACTGCATTCCAACTGCATGCTAAGAGGGTGAAAAGGACCAATCTGACCATGATACTGAAGCTCACCTCCACAGACGTCGCTCTTGGACTAAGTCTACTGGGAGCAATGGAGGCATTTAGCTATGCTCAGAGGCTATAGATTCATGCGATGTGATAGAACTCTGAACGCCAAAACCAGTGTGCATCTCCCCAGGGCCAATGTCACTTAGTTACAAAGTAAGTAAATAACTGAAAAGTTTTCCTCGGAGTTTATTTTTCTTAGGCTTCCAAATATACATAAGATATATAAGCATTCAAATAAAGCCTGCCTTTTAAAAATATGTCAAAATCTTAGCTGTCTTATAATTGGACAGTTCAAACTACAATATTAACAATTATCAATGTTTAACACAGGGAAAAAAAGGAAGCAAGGTTGAGATAAAGTACTGAGACTAATTTGCATGAGCAACTTTATGAAAGTGTAACTGAAAGTGCCAGAACACTTTTCAATACAATGTACCTAACCTGACATGCTTTTCAAAAAGGTCTAACAATTCCCAAATTGTACTGACAGTCTTAAACATTACTATATGGAGAAAGCAGAGGTTAACGTCTGTGTCTATGTAGTGACCATTCTTCCTCTGGATGCTAGTGACAGAAAAGAATTTTGAGGATAACTCTGCACACCCACAAAATCATTTCATATTATAGAATTGCACTCATATTCTTCATACACAGAGTCGCACTAGTCTCAATTGAACACTTACATAAAAAAAAAAAAAATCTATTTAATGACTGATTTGACTGAAGATCAGCACAGACTTAAAATTGGAATTTATCCTTAAATAGAGAAAAGCAAGTTTATTTTTTATTTTTTTTATCAGCAGGCCTCCACAGTACTCCTGCTTCTCCATACCACAACTGTCATTTTATGGATGGCGCTACTGAAATTTATTCTACCAACTCCCCGATCTGCATCTTTTAGTGGGCATTCTTGTCAACCATATGTATGTTTATTCAGCTTTCTGCTCTGTCTTGGGTTGCTATTCACACAGGCAGAAGGCCACAATCTCAACACAAAGGCATTCAACTCCATAGCTGGGGTATCTCCTGTCTCGTACTAACTTTGATTGAGAGGTCACATAACTTGCTATCTAAAATGCAGCAAAACAATTATTTGATTGAAAATTGGAGACTTGCCATATCTTATGTATTCCTACTCTGTCTTCAAAGACACTGCTTTTTCTCTTACATATTTTTAGCATAACGATTATAATGCATTTGCCCTCACAAGATGATCTAAAATTAAAGAACAGAGTTCTCTTCCACTTCTTTACACCTGTGTAAGGAACACACAATGCAATGAAATCTGAATAATACATTATGCATTCTTTGAAACGGGAAAGTACAGTACAGAAAAGAAATAGCTCCTAAATCTTGCTTATAATGACAGCAACAACACTATTATGAATGTAAGTGCATGGGAAAACCTGTATTCCAAAAGTAGCACAGATGATGCTCTTGACAGACAATTCTGTCCACCCTAACTCCTCAAAAACAAACAAAAAGTTGGTTTATAGGCTATTGTGGCATTCCATACGGCACTTTCAGGAAGGGATTTAAAGTTTCTTTATACTTCCATAAATACACAGTCGGTCTTAATTCTTACCTTCAGCTGCCCTAAAATATCTGACAGAGAAAAGCCTTTGTATTAGTTCTGATTCTAGAGTGTAAATCCTGGAAATAGAAGGCAAATGCTGAAACTCATTCTGTCAGGTACAGACTGCAAGTACAGACTGTACAGACATCAATACTTTTTTTTCTTTTTTTTTTTTTTTAACATATGATCAAAAATGGCTTCAAAGAGAAGCCAATTTGAGAGAATGATACTTGGAAACCAAAGTTTCACTAACATGTCAGTGTATATTAACTTGTTTAATATTTTCTTTAACATGGCATTCCAGGTAGCCAGGGGTGAAACCTAGGACTGCAGGGGGAAAAAACAACTACTGCTAGTAAATGACAGCTAAGTTGTGGTTAGCGAGACTGCAAAATATCAATAGCTTTATCCTGCTAGAGGCCTATTTTGACATACTAATGACTGGCTGAGAAAAAACTACTTTTATCTAGGTCATAATAAGATATCACAATGTGATCCAAGGGATGTGAGTTGTATGTATGGAACGGACAAGAGGGTGGGGTAAGACAGGGACATGATAGTAAGATTGGAAGGAAAGGCAAGAACTTCTTTTTATAAAAAATCAGCAAGGGTACCTGTAAACTGTACAAAGAAACTCACTGCACTTTTGACATTGTCTAATGCTTATCACCCAAATAAACAGTAATTACACACATATTTCGGTATAATAAGCCAAAACCCTGATCCCAGTTCCCACAAACCAACTGAAGTGCATTCCAAGACAATTCCATTTGTAATAAAAAACAGATGGTAAAGGAAACAGACATCTCTTTGTGATCTACTTTACACATCTGCAGACATTTACAATATGCATGTATTTCCAAAGAATGCTGAGCAAGTTAAATTGGGAAATGGGAATTTTTTTTTCTCAATGAGCATGCGCAAATGAAGAGTGTGACTCAGGAAGAAAATAAGCTGTGACAAAGACACATCTATCCTATCAAGCCTACCTGTTTCCAAACCAATATCATATTACAGCATCATGTTAAAGAAACACCAATCATGATACAAATCAGACAACTTTGGAAATAGTTTACTGCAAGGAAAGATCACTCAAATGTGAGATGGCTGAGGGAGGGGTGATTTTCAGATTTCTCCCCTCTCTGAAAGTCAACCTCAGGTTAGCAATGGTTGTCCTTCAGAAATTCATTATACAGAAAAGCAAAACATCCTTCAGCAACACAGACCTGGAGATTTATTTAACATCTTCTAAATCTCAGATCACCATTTTATGCAGACATCAACAATAAGCCATTGACAATGACATCAAATATTTGCACCGGTCTCAGTGAAATTATGCACAAGAATCAGCAGAGAAATGTGTTACAACAAAGAAGGATGGAAGAGTCTCCCTCAAAAAGAGAAAATCCTTGCAGAACCACTTAGACACGAGGTACAGGATAAAGCAGTGCAAGGAGCCAAGATGTTAAAAACCTTCTGAATTAAGTTAGGTTGAGGCAGGTCAAAACTACACAAAGTCTTCTCCAAATTGAACTGCTCATTTGGGAGATCTTGTTGGTTCCTTTTTGTCCCATTTCTTTTTCTCTGGATAGTTTACTTCAGGCTCACAAAGGGTACCACATTGTCAGGCACAGAGAAAGGAGTCTCTTTTGTCAAAGCACAAACCCCAATTTAAGTGCCACATCTCTGAGCTGAAGGAACCATATCCCATAATGATATTCAATATCCACGTCCACTCCAGTTCTGGGCCTGTCTGCTGAGACTGTAAATAAGGAACTAGATTCACTTGAATGTTCTGACTGTTTCCTGCCGCTGAAGGGATGCTGAACAGCCTTAAATCTCAGCTTTTGTTTATTCTGCACCACTGTAGTGACCAGTAAGACACAGATAGAATGCATCAATAAACCTGTCCAAGGGGGCTAATTATCACCATTGGGAACCGGGCCAGTTTAACCAGTTTAATTTCATATAAGCCGTCATACAATCATCAGATGGTAAGTACTTTCAGGAACTAACCACTTGGGCTGGAGTCAAACTGGTGAGCTGGTGGTGAAAAGCTCCATATTCTATTACTAATCCCCTGAGCTATACAGTCCCCAGCTGGTAGTTCTACAAAGGTTCACACAGCTTTTTTTGAAAGGCAGCAGAAGTAGTTACAAGGTTTTTTTTAAAACCAAACCAAACCAACAACAACAAAAAAACCACAGTTGCAGGAACAACTATCTTTTTCTTAAAATAATCTCTCTGAAAGTATCAGACTGTACACATTTTACAAGAATAAACAAACTTATCTAATATTTATCCACAAATTGGGAGTCAAGAGATCATTAGTGCAAATTTCTGCTGACCGGCAGCATTTATTCTATAAACTTTGGGTATCCTAAGTGGTCCATTAGAGAACAACAGATATCTTCAATCCGTCTAATCTCTTCATTGGGCATATCTTGTTTCCAGGCATGAATGCTACTTGGTGAAATTTCCCCTTCATAAGGAAGATAGAAAAGACCAGTGGAGGTGGCAAATAATATTTGGTTTAAGCTAGCAGGAGGAAGAGGAATACCAAGAAAGGCAAAAATTGTTTCAGCCGTCTTCTGAGGAAAGCTCACAATATCTTCATATTTGACCAGCTGATAATTTGTTGGCAGCAAGTCCCCGTTTATTCTCAGTGCTGCTGCTGTGTTTGCTAGCCATAAATAGGACAACACAGAAACAGCATTTGAATTAGAATTTGAAAGTTCTTTTCTTAATGATTCGTATTCAAAGGCATAGCCTTCATTTAAACTACATTTTCCTTTACCATCCTCCCCTTTAAACATTGCAGCCAAGTGTTGTGGAACATTTTTCAAGGAGTAAAGGCTTGGCTTATTTTTGTACAACATCGAGTAGATCCATGCCCGTGGGTCCCTTACTACATATAATGCTCTCATTGACGGTCCCAGGATTTCCTGAAAGAAGGGAAGCTTTAATGTCCAGCTCCCACTACTTAAACTAAGCACAGGTCGCGCATTAGGATAATAGACGAGATGTCTTCTCAGTTCCTTAATATATTCAGCATCTTTATCTTGACTCCCTCTTGCCCTGCTTCGTTGCTCTGACAGAGATTCTCTCTTTTTGGATCTTTTCTTTTTGTCTTTGCTTGTGGCAGAATGCTGAGCAATTTTACTTCTGCTGGCTTCATATAAATGAACATTTTGTAAATGTAACTTTGTGCCTCGAACTAGAGACTGGAGCCACCCTTGGATAAGATGAAAATGACCATTCTGGACATCTGAAACCTGCCATTCACATGGATCTACAAAGGAATCAATTTCAAATTCAGTCTCGGGGATTTCGAGATAGGGCGTAGGTATCCTCACGTATAAGAAGTCACTGCTATTGAAAAACAGCTGTTTTAAAATTTCTGCACCAGAAGCAGGGAGTGAAGTAATGATAACATCTGGCAAACCAACAGGGTTTCCTTCTAATTGTTTGGCTTTATTGCCTTTCTCATGTTCTAGCCTTGTCATGTCACTGCTCCATTTTGCACAGATGGGCTGAGTACAGGTGCTCCACACATCCACCAATTCAATAAGCCACAATGTGACAACCAGTGTCAGGATCCAACGCAACATTTTACCGAAGGATATGTAAAATCGCCACTGAAAAGCCAATACGACCAAACTAACACCCAAAATTAACCCTGCAATTATGTTCACTTTGAACCCAAATGGGAAAACCACCCTATTATTTTGCATCTGTTTTTTCACAGATTCAGTACCTAGACCAAACTTGGTCACTTTGTTTTCATGAACTACTTTAGCAAACCCACCAAATCCCAAGTAATTGAACCTTGTCTTTAAATTCTGATATTCAGTCACAACAGAGATAGTATTTTCAGTGTTGTTGACATTGAGTGAGATCTGAAATCCAGATTTTGCATTATCTATGAGTCTACAGTTAGAAACATTGACATATGGGCCATAGAAAAGGTAAGCAATCCTTGTAAGTGTGTTTTTCACTGGAAAGGTAACATTCACAAACTGAGTCCACCGTTTTTTGAATTCAGCAGCTTGTTCTGCCTCCTGTATCCTAGCAACAGGACTACTCCCATGTTGATCAAACCAAAACATCTTGTAGTGGGCATCCCACACATCCATCATAGCTCCATTGTATTTGTTCTTAAATTTATAGGGTATGTATTTAAAATCAATGTCAAGATTATGAAAAAAGGCACTGACAGAATTAACAGGAGAGTCTTCCTCCTTCTCGATATGGTCTACTACTAACAATGTCTGAGAATTTAAGAGCAGCAAAATGCGATACACACTTTTCAGTTTCATTGCTGATGTGTAAGCAGATACCGCCTCACCACTCACGAACATCATGTCTCCAGCCTGGGAGGCTGTTATAATTTCTCCAGTTGAGTCTCCAACCTCATCACCAATCCACTTCAGCCACTGGGCACACTCACCAAGCTGTCCCTCCCAAGGCTGGTTGCACTGGCTCGTAGGAGATGGAGCAAAGACCAAGACATTGTTCAGGTGGCTGAGTTTAGGTCCATAGAGAGCCTCAGACACAAACACCTGTCCATTGGGAGCAAAAGTGAAAGAGTTCTGGTCAGGATGTTCATGTCCCGGATTGAAGCTTCTCCACCCATCAATCCAGGCGTATGGTTGAAAATGAACAATATCGTAGACAGCACGTCCACCGAGTTTTCCAGACTTAAAGGACACAAAAGTGTTTGTCTGACTGTTGGGCAATCCAGCGCCGTAAGTAACAACCCCCCAGTTAGGGAACACGTGCATTTTAGCAGTACCATAGTCAGGAGGCGGCTGAGGAGTGATTTCGGCAGCGTACCATAAAAATTCAGTGTGTAGTGTGCTCCACCTCTGTGCAGTGGATGGCACCATTGGCCCGTCCTTGGGCCTGTGTTTTCTAATCTGCTGTGCCAGCCAGTTGCCAGCTCCATTCTTCATGATAAACTTATCCAAGAAAACCAGTTGGCTCTCAGGACCGTAAAACCAGTTGTAATTAGAATCCGCTATGCCCACAGTCCTCTGAAAGCCTGGTAATAGGGTAGCATAGTAAAACCAAAAGTGCATTTTGAGCCAGTTATTCTCCAAGTTGTTAATACCAAAGTGGCGCTGGGCCAGGAAAACATACTGGGTTACTGACTTGGCTGTGTAACTCCCATAAGCTACTCCCTCATCCAAAGACCCGTCTACAACGTGATTAAGCAGAAACATTGTTTTCTCCATCACATCAACGACAGTGTGTTTCCAAATATTTGCCTGAGATCCTTTGTCTGCCCCTGCAACTAAGGCCCCAATAAGCAAAGCAAGCATATTGGTTGCTTGGTGATTATGGAGAAGCTGCTTTCCCCAGGAACGAACCTTTGAGCACTCATACATTTCCTCGCTTACAGACCATATCTTCTCCAGGTACTTCTGCCTTCTCTCATTTCCCAGGGAATTATACAAGAAGTCAAAAGCAGTGGCAAACCCTGTTAGGGAGTGACCGAGTGGCACTTCATCTCCAGGTGCGTTCTCAACCAACCAGTTTTTGTAGCCAGCCATTCTATCCATATACTCTAGGGCAAAGTCAAACGCAGCTTTATCTTCAGGGCACAGCAAACAATAAAATGCTAGAGGTGGCAGATTGTTACCGTAAATCTCATTCCACTTTGCAGCAAAATCAACGTGCTTGGGTGGAGGTAGGTAGTACAATGGGTTGGACAGCATAACCGTCACCGCACTTCTGATGGCTCTAAATAGATGGGAATGGCTTGTATGAGCCTTCTGCCTCAGTGCCTGGACATCTTCAGCGTCAAAATACAAGCTTGGGTGAAGAACTGGTTTTTTCACCTTCTGCTCAGCACTAAGACCTTCAAGTTGCTGTTTTTCATACTGATCTACATTTTCTATGAAAGTCACCCAATCAGAGTAATTGCTTACAGATTCTTCACAAGTGAAGACAGCAAACATCATTAATGCTAGAAATAAAGTATGCCCCGTGAACATCAGAGCCATGATCCATTAGGCAGCTCCTCTTCAGGCATGCATTTCCTAACAAAACACAATGTTCAGGTATCAAACTTTGATCCAGTTAGTACAGAAATGAACATCTTAAGGCATATTTTTAGGAGAAAAGACTTAAGCGGGTACTGTGCATTTTCACAGATACTCAGATTACTTGTGATCTGAGCTACAACACTGAAATAACACAGCTCTCGAAAACTTAAATGTCAGGTGCCTTGTCTGTTCACACTTTTCTCAAACACAACACCACGGCATAAATACTAAAATTAGGGAAAAAGTAAAATCTCTGAGATATGCATATAAAACACAGGTTGACAATGCACAGTAAGAGACTGAAACACACTCTCTTGATAACTTGAAAAACTTGACTTGAAAAAAGGATTCGGAGTCATACATGTACTTTTTTAAAAGGCTTTCAATCAGGTCAAATTCCACTACTAGAGCTGACAAAAACTCCACTGATCACAAAATGATATAATTTATTCAGAACATTGTGTTATATTTGATGATTAGGGAATTTACAGTACTTGGAAAACAAATTCCAAAACCAAAGTTACTGTCTTTAGCCTTCCCCTTATCTCAATTTCCATACACGCTCTTTCCACTTTTCTCTTTTGGGACTCATGGAAGAGTGGGAAGGAAAAAAAAATTAATAAAAAACCAAAAGAAGTCAACATAGCTCCTCCATTAGTTCCTTTTGCTGAAACTGCAGTGCTTTTAACCACTATTCCCCTCTGTTTGTGAAAGGTGCGTCTGAATCAATAGTCATAGAGTATCGACGTATTTTCAACTCTTCTTTCATCTTATCTCCAGCCAGTAATGCCCAGATTTTGCCTCGATGATTCAGATAATTCCGCTCCTTCCATTACGAAGCAAAAGGAAAACAAGTGAAAGAAGGAGAAAGCCAATACTTTTTTGTTAAAAGAGCAGTTTCGGGTTTCCTTCCACTTTGCATGTTGGTTCTTTCTGTGGAAACAAAACCAAAAGTTCTCTGAAGCTATATAGCTGTCAGAACAGAGTTAAAGTACTTAAGATAACGAAGTGCTGCTAACTTCCTACGAAAGATGAGTCAGTACGCCTTTGCTTTTACAAAACTTAAAAAAAAAAAAAAAAAGGAGCATTTTCAAAGTTCCACGGAATTTATCTTTGGCAAAGAGAAGCTTTTAAGCTGGCTTTATCTCTCACCTTCTCCCGCGCGGCTACCTGGTCTCAGGGCGTATTTGCCCGTTCCGCTCTCAGGAACCACCCCAGAAAACACATTTGAAACACGCCGCCGAAACGAAGGGGAGCTCGGATACGCGTCAATACTCCCCACCCACGTACCTACACGCGGTTCTGCCGCCGAAACCAGGGCGCGAAGCGGGGGAGCAGACAGACCGACCCACGGCGGACGCTCCCGGCCCCCCCCCCACGCCCTGGGACGAAGCCTGACAGCGCCGCCCGCGGCCAGCAGAGGGCGCTCGCCGCCGCCTCCCGCCTCTTCCCCCCGACCC
>JAVJGG010000048.1:6002351-6038309 GCA_035590195.1 Aviceda cuculoides
CGGGCGATGGCAGGGCAGGGCACGGCGGGGGCCCCGGGGACCGGCCGGCAGGATGGGGCCGGGCCGCAGCCCTCCCTCCTGTGGGGAGCAACTTTGCGAGCGCGGAATAAATCCCTGAGCGTGCCCGTATCCGAAACCACTGGGGTACGCCGCCTCGGCTTGTTGGAGCGGTCCCGCTTTTCAGAACTACCTCCCTGCGCAGGCACTTTTATTTTATGCGGTGCGTTAAACCCCTTTCGCATGCAGCCTCGGCTGACGGCTTCTGAAGTAAGATATAAAACCGTGATGAGGTGTAAAAACCTCAGCCCCTCAACTCGCTTCACGGCCGGCGGTGCCGTGGAGGGCCCGCAGAAGAGGCAGGCTGGCCCGCCTGCTGCCTGTGGTCCGCCCCCGAAATTCCAGAGGCGTAACGGCATTCCTGGTTCCGAATCGCGGTTTGGATTGCCGGTGATGACTTTCGGAGCCAGGTTGTGTAACCTGCCTGATGCGACAGTCAAGCTGTTCTTCGGTAGTAATTGCGCCCTAGGAAAAGAAAGGGTGCAAGGTTTCGGATATGTGTTGCCGTTTACTATGTTCATAAACTGTACCTCAAAGGACCTGGGGTTTAATCATCCCGATGGCGTAAGTCGCCACTTTTTGCCAGGCATAGCCTGTATTCTTCTTAACTTCCCCCCCTCCCCCCCCGATATCTTAGAAAATACAGTTGTATATTTAAGTATTTCTGAAGCTGCTCAATGCATAGCTATCTTGAAATGAATATATGAATATATAAAGGCCATACATTATGGATACTGATTCTGTTTCTTTGTGCTATGGAGAGCACCTTAGAAGGATTAAATTATTAAATTATGCACATTTCCATCAATGATGAACTATGTCTGGAACCATCCTAATCTTTCAGACGTGCCCTGTGGACTTGGCTTAAGAGGGAAAAATACTGATTATTGCCTGGAACATATCTTCCCATCAGAAGAAATTTCCATAATGACCAAAGATCAGCACATAATTCCCTGACCTTGAATCTGTTAAAATTCTGCCTGTTCGTGCTACTGGGGAAGTTATTCTTCCAGCAGGAGAGCAAAAGAAAATGTAAAATAACAATAGAGGCCACGTTCTCTTGAAGTCGGTAGAAACTGAGTGGAATACCCTACAAATGAACACCTCCCAGATCTTTTTCCCCCTCTATTCCCATTGTACCCTGCATTGTACCCATTACGTTTTTCCCAAGGCTGACCCATTCTGGAACATATTGAAGTCTCAGAGAATGACTTCTCCCATAAATTCTCAGGCAATTCTGAATGAGCAGAACATGTGGAGGACTTGTGTTAGGTTAAAAGCAAGAGTAAAGCTCTCCCAGGAGCCCTTCTCACTCTCTGGGACCTGTGGCGAGATCATTACATACACAGTGTTCGGCTGCAATGCTATATCTGTGGAGAAGCACAAAAATGAATTATTGACTGCCCCCATATATTCACAAATGATACCATTTTGATAAAGTCTTATTTATAAGGCAGTAAAGGCATTTGTAAGGCATTCAGCTTTTTCTGTGGAAGCTTTTTCACATTATCAAAGATGCACTGGCAGAATACTTAAGGCTGATCTTCTGCTAAGCCAATTGCAAAGCAAGAGCATCTTTAACCATGTATGTTTTCAACTAGTATAGGCTACTTGCTTTCTGCCATTTTCAAGTCATTTTGCTTCAACACCCACCCACCCCCTCCCCTCCTCAAATACCAGTAGTGGTAGAACTAGTATTCAATTATTTTTCTGCTAGTAATTTTCAGTACTCAGCGGAGACCCATAGTTACTCTACTACATCTGAAAAACAAAAACTCATGGATTCAACTGGTATCCAGGAGAAACAATGAAGTGAAGCAAACTTCAAGGGAGTTGGATTAAGGTAATTAGAAATAGTGACCCTGGGTTGTAACCAACTCTTTTGCATAAATTGAGCCTGAATTGCATTGGCATTCCGCCTTACTTAATAGCATAATTCTGTTTAAAGAGTGGTCGGTAAAATCAAGGTCACTTTCAGAACAGCTGTTAATTGTGAAAGTAACTATTGAAAGTTACCATTTACATTTCTATTTGTAGAAACACTGACCATCTGGGAACAAATTGCATTATATTGTTACATTTTCAAATATTCTTCATAACTATGAATAGCTGAAAAGCAAGGCTGAGAGGCTATCAGAAGGAAAAGGATGCTGTAAAATATCTACCAAGAAAATTAGTTTTGGCTCATGGGAAAGTGAACTTGCTGTCACTTCAAGTTCTTAGTATAAGAAATCATTGTTTGTTGTTGGTGATACTCTCTGGTGTACCGCTTCAGGGATAGCATCCTGCATTGATACCAAAATCAGCCATCTGAATGATCTTGAAAATGCTAGCAGCGTTATCCTGATGAGTACAGGCCAAGTGCTAACAGATGGAAGTGAAAAGGAGGATAATCAGCTGGACTGCAACAAAATATTTGCCAGTGTCAAAGAGGATAATAATTCAAAAGTTCATAAATGAATGAGATGCTGCTGTCAAATATGAGACATTGATCCACATACACAAAAAGAGCCAGGTATTTAGGTAGGATCTGGACTGAGGTAACTAGGTGCCCAGTAACGGTGGCCTCTTGAAACTTCCGCCTGACTTCTCAAGTAGCAAATGTACATAAACTATGTTTAAAGGACAGGTTTTATTGCAGACGCATCACAAGTTTGGGGGAGAGTTCTTGACCACTCAGAAATCTCTCCATATTGGCAGGCCTCAGTGCTTATTTCATGACTAAACCTAACTGTGGCCTGAAAGATACACTTTTCTTAATGTAAAACCACTCGTAGACCTAATTCATTGTGAATTCTTGAAATATACCTGAAAGCCCACCTGACAGGAACACAAGCAAACCCCACACTGTTAGCTGGTCGACTACTTTTGGAGGGAGAAATCTGATGTTGCTGATGAACATTTGACAAAATAAGGAGGGTGAAACAAAAAGTATATAAACAATTGATATTTAAGTTCCTACCTTTTGGGGGTTGAGTCAATACAAGGGAACCATGTTGTAGAGTACACAGAAAAGAGCAAAACAGCATGTGGTGATACTGTTCGTACTGTTTTGGGTTTTTTTTAAATTTATTTTTATTTTTTAATTATCTATTATTTTTATTTATTTTAAGATTTTTTTTAAACTTAGGAATGCTAACTACTTAAAAGCAATGGCAGCAAAAGACAAACAAGCAAGCAAAAATATCCTGGGTTTAATAAAACTAAAAATTAAAGTGATGAAGTCTATCACACTCTGCAAGCAAAGTAGGAAAGGAAGTGACATTTTTTCCCATATTACAAAGACTCTTCTTTTTAGTGGAGTTCTCCAACACTCCTGGGTTTGCTGTCAGCAGAGACGTATGATGGAGCAACTGCCAAAAGCCACAGCGCTGCACTTTTTCTCCGTCTCAGCTGCGTGCTCCTGCCAGCCCCTTTGTGTCGGAGCAGTCGGCAGTCTCATTGCCATATAATTGCTTGTGCAGATACAACAGGGCAGCACAGTTTTAGGCCAGCTTAAGTAGATTGCAAAACTGCACCTTAAAAATGCCAGCTGTGTACAGGGGTAGTTTTGAGTCCATTCATGACTATCTCAGACACTGCATATTAAGCAAATGGGACTATTTGTACGTTGGCAGTGTTTTTGTCCAAGAATCTTCAGCGGAAGTGGTTTAAAAAAGTCAGGGATGACATTGTGTACAGCAGTGGGACCTCAGGAAGATTCTCAGCAGTTAGTTGGAACGGTGCAGTGCCAAATTCTTAGGATATCAAATTCATTGGAATTACATCTGTGCAGATCTACAGCGGTGAACATTTTTCACCATGGAAACTCATCACCAATTGGAGAAAGCAGATTAATGCTACAAATGTTGTATTTATGGAAGCATTTAAGTACTCAAGGCTTGCTGATTGTATTTTGGCTATTGTGCAACCTGTCCCTAGATGTTGCCGTATTAAATATAATCTGTTGGCAAATTAATCAGAACATAAAAGAGTGGAAGAGGAAGAAGTCTTCTTTTCCTTGCCCTGGTGTCTTGGCAGTCTGAGAAAATCTTGACATTAAACTTCCCCATGCCCTCAAAAAAAACCATGAAAACAAACCACCAAAAAAACTTGACACTAAGCTAGGCATTAAATTTTGAAGCAGGATAGGATGTTCACCAGACATATGCGTGATCAAATACATGCTGTAGTTTGGGCCAGAGAATAACCTAACATCACGATCTCGTGAGGTAGATAAGCTTTATATAATATCGGTATAAACAGGGTTTTACCTTTGGACTGCAAATAAAGGTCACACATGAAGAATCAATGCATGGAGGCATACCTATCCTTTGATTCTGGTATAACAAATCCCAAGTTTTTTCATTTCAGCAGAGGTATTTCATCTGTAGCTTTGCAATACTAACATAAACTTGCCGTTGTGATTTCAGTGAAGTACATGCCTTTCTATTGACTTCATATGCTTTGGATCTGGGCCTAAATCCCAGTACCCTATCACTGGTGACCTTCCACCAGAAGTTATAAATACAGTATTCTTATTTGCTAGCAACTGTAAATTTGAATTAGCTTAAAGAGATTTTTAAATATATTGTCCAGCCTGTGAGGAATATATATGAAAAATGTTCTTACTGGACAAGCAGAACCTACAGAGGTAGCAATTAAATCATAAGACTGAAAATAAAAACTGTTATGGTCTACACCATTGTCTCCAAATTATGTGATTAAGGAGATACTAAATTAGACATTACGGTGAAAGAGTACAACTACAAATCTTAACTAAGCATATTTTTTGTAGTTCTATTCATTATACTAATGTACAGGCTTATATTTAGCAGCTTTATAAGCATTAGAAAACTGGAAAGCTACAGATTACAACCCATGTGGGTGTGCTCAGGTTGGCAGCAATGATTAATAGTATCTCTTGGTTTTGCTTTTTATAAACCAAACAATATTTAAGACAGATATTAAGGTGATTTACATCACAAAGAATTCAAACACTGTACTTCAACAAAGCATACTGCATTAAAAGGAGTGTGGGCTGGAGTAACATGTATTATTTCACTCATTATCACAGGGAAACAGGCAAGTTCTCAGGTTAAAATGGAGTATCTCAGTTTGTAGCACAGTACTCTGAATTTACATAATACTTAACCCATTCTACCTAAACATCCTAAGTGATTTGCTGTCAATAAAGGCCACATTCATCCAACTTAGTGGGATATCTTACTTTTCACAGTCCTATTAGATTTAATAAAATGACTAAGAAGTACTACTTAATGGAAAGGTGTAGTTCTACAACTAGTCTAACATTAACAAGGGCTTCTTGGAAAGGAGTGATCTACCACTCTTGTCCTATCTTGCCTATTCCCATCCCCTCCTTTTTCAAGGACAATAGCTGTGATGAACCAGGTAAGGGGACTGATTTTGCAAAAGTTTCACCCGTCAAAATAAAGATTAGTTTCCAGCTAGATAATTTCCCTCAGTTTATTTCACCTGGCATAAGGCAACAATATACGTCTGGAGATGGGGAGTAGTAAAAACCACTTCTTTGGAGAGTACTTTAAGGTAAACAGCCTTTATAAAGCTGGTTGAATCCTTCCACACTTAATTCTGACATTTTGTTCTGCAGGGGGGAGAGGTCTAGAATGCCAACTATTTTTAATCATCTAAGTAAGCCTTAAGAATTTGAAAGTTAGCCATGTAAAAATGTTGAAATTATAGGCTATCAAGCCTCTTCAAGTAAGAGCTCATTGCTGCAAATATTTTTCAATGTTATTGTAAAATATACATTCCTAAGCACTTACAGTTACTGGTTAATTTTAACATTTACTTTGCTAAATGTTAAGTAGATTGCCACTGGCCTCCTTTAATTCATGTGAGGAAAGCGGTGCAGAAATACTAAGGTCATAACAATATACCAGTAAGTTGTGACTGACTTAGGCTGGATTATAGACAGCACAGCGACTTGTGTTCTCTCTCAGCCTAGAATATGGGGTTTGTATTAAATTCTTTTGGATTTAACCCAGATCTTTCAAAGGCTAAATTTGGGGAAGATTCCACTTTTATTACAGTTTTCCTGATAATGTATTTTGGCCCACAGGTTTCTTCTAAAGTATCTTCGCCATCTGTACTCTGTTATTCCAAGTACCTTTGTTGTCATTATTTTTTAACTTGTAAATGCTGCCAGAGAGACTGGTTATGGCTACATAACACAGTGTAGCTCTGCACACAGGTACCCAAGCTAGTTGTAACAAGCTTAGCTAACTGGAATAGGTAACATGCTCTATTAATGAAGCTGTTCCGTCTGGGATCTAAGCTGACACATTAAAAATTAGCTTGAATATTACTTCAGGGCAGTGGATGGTTCTTAGCTGACCCATGTTAAAGAGAAGACTCTATTTAAATTTTGGAGAATAAAGTTAGGATGCAAGTTGATCAGTCTATAGATCACTACAGAGAGAGGTCACACTGGAGGGTTCATAAATTAACAGCAAGAGGTATGAAATGATCAAATAGCTGGAACCTGAAGCTCAAACTTTAATGATGTATAAGATGTACATTATTAACAGTGGTTGTAATCAAGACTGGAAGAGCTTTTCAAAGAATATGATGGATTGTCTCTAATTTGAAGTCTTTAATTAAGACCGGATGTGCCTTTCAAAAGATATTGTCAAATTTTGATAATAGATACTATTAGGAAAAATTCAAAGGTCTTGAACTCTATGAATTTTTCATTACACCAGACTTTTTTTTATGGCATTCATTCATCTAGAAAAGTGGAAAAACACAATGGACATTTATAAAGGTCATATAAATAGGTTTCTTACAATGGCAATTGAATTGCTTTCTGTTCTGCTAACATAACTGCTTTTGGAACCAGCTCGAGACCTCTCAGTAACACAGACAAAAATGAATTTTGCCACTCTAAGTGTGGGGAGGTAAGTCTGGTCCTTCAGCTGTAAAAGAAGACATAGGGAGAAGAAGTAGAGCTGAAATGGGATGGCAGAATCTCACGTCATACTCAGTGCCTCTTTTCTCCCGCCCCTGTTTCACACAGCAGTAACTCCTAGCCTATACACCCTGCCCTTTCTGGCAACATTAGCCAACCAGAGTGACTTCCCAGACATATAGCATAGCTAGGGGAAGATAATTAAGCTATGGGTGTTTTCCTGTCCATTCCAGTTTGCTGCCTAGGCAACTGCCTCTTCTGCCAAAGCCTGGAGTTGGCCCTGATTGCACTAGCGATTCATTAAACTATTGCGGACTCATTCAGAATCCCACCTTAGTAACCATTACAAAGCTGATTATAATAGTCTGCAGTATAACTCTTAAATCAACAATGCATGTATAACAGACTGTTTTGTTTATGAGGCTTTAAGAAGTCACAAACATCTATAAGAAGTGTTGTATATCAACTGATACATTTTTTTCGTATATACATACATACAATAGATAACCTTGGCACAGGTGAACAGTATTATTTTGACTCACACAAATGATGTATTCACAGAAAGATAAATTCACTCAAGTGTGCTTTCTAAATAGTACTACTGAAAGGCAGTAGATGTAAGAACAAAAAATAGTCATCCATTTAACATGAGGTACTTGCCATCACAAACGCTTCAGAGAACACTTAAGCAGTTAGCATATTTCTGACATTTTTTCATTTCCAGAAAACATGGCAATTGATAGATCTCTCTCTATCTAATTGTCAAAAAATGTGGAGCCTTCAGTTTCAAATATTTTTCCCCTTTGCTTTGCTACCACACAAAAAAATGAATCCCTCTCCATCTCCAGATCCTTTGTAATATATTTACAATCACGACAGCAGCAAGCAAACAAATACACAAACAAATACACAAACACAGCCTGTCAAAAACCAAGATGAGTTCAATTGCCTGTGCTGAACCATGCCTGCCCCACAAACACGGGATTACCTCTGGCAGCCAGAAAGGCAGCAAAGTATCCCTAGTAAGCTCTGTGCCCTTCCTTCTTTCTCCCAAATCCACACAGTTTTGCAATATGCCCAGAAAACAATCCAAATTCGAGCTATTTCAACCTAGAGCTCCTTAGATGTATGACAGACATGCACTGCTGCTGCCTAGAGTTGCAAAGAAATTACTGAGAATTGTTCAGAATTTTCCTGACAGTTCTCTGTAAAAGTAAATGATTTATTGACATCGCTGATTGATGGGATCAAAACATTCTAGGCGAATACATGAAATCTCTTGAAATTATGATAGTAACTGAGCAAATTTCTAGTCATCTTACCTGCTTGCATCTCTATATTCTTCATCTCTTTGGCAGTTCACTTGTCAGGGACAAGGTGCCCAACCTTCTCTTGACCTCCAAGACCTTAACAACCTAATGAATAAGAAAAAAAGAACTTTCAGTCTGCTGCTAAACTAGCATGAGTGTTTTGAATAGTAGAAAATAGCACAAACTTGTTCAAGCACTTGTTTCTGTCTTTGTTCTACCACAGAGTAACCCTTTTCTTCAGGCAAAGCTTCAACGCATTAAGTTGCCTGAGAACATCAAACAGGACAAATTAAATACAAAGATGTGTTATTTCCATAATTGGAACACCTATTATTAAGAATATTAAAAATCAAAAGACTTGCCTTCAAAATATAAAGCATAGAAACACAGTCAGAAAAATAAAGTTTAAAGTATCAGCAGTTACAAATGTAATTATTTCAAACATTAAACAATTTTAATATTTAAAAGCAATTCAGCTTTTGTTTTAAACTGGACGAGTTTCCCCACACCCCAATATTTTAAAATTTCTTTCTATGCCCAAAAGCCTGCAAAGGAGATAAGGACTGTCCTAAAAAAAACAAAAGCAAATAGGAAGCCAAGCATTGGCAAGGGGTGCTGAGACACCATTCATCTGGCCTTCTCATCTGAAGTTAGGTATGTGTCTTAAGTCACCTATCTTAGAATATGCTAAACAATGTACAACGAGCACCTCTTTCCCTCCAAGCTATGGAAGAAGTCTAGATAACAAGTCGAGATACAGGCGACTGGTTTAGATATGTCGGCGTAGATGGAGATTAATCCAATGTCCGGTATCCAGTCCAGCACTATTTAAAGGCAAGAAGAATCTGTTGTCTGCTTCTCAGACATTAAATCAACCCCTTGGTCATTAACAGTAAAGCAAATCAATGTCTATGTCAATCTTGTGATATTACAGTTTGAAATGTACAGCATATCCTTTAAGAAAATCTGTGTAAAAGATCCAAACTAGCCCATGGCAGTGGGGCTTATATAGCACCAGAGATTTGGGGAAATAATGCAGTACATCAGTCATACACTGTGCAATATTTTAACAGTTTTCTTGACATGCCGCAGCAATTTTTTTTTTTTTTTTAATGGAATGTTAAAAGAAATATCCAGCTATAAAAATAGTTTATTTTGAGCTCAGCAATAACATGAGACTGCAATTTAAAGAGGAAATATTGTGATGAGGTAATGTATGCCTATCATCATTATTATTTTCAAACGCAGCTTTATTTGGGACTGTGAAATTTGGTATCTACCTTTCGTTGACAACTCTATACAAACATATCAGGAATAGGCAGGGAGAGGAGGAGGGAAAGAGAAAAATGTTGAAAAGGATTCTTTAATTAATAAAAATGCTGAACTGTAGGAGGGAATACATTAAAAATCAGTTATAAGTTATGCAACAACAAAGCTGTATGCAGTTAAATTTATCAGTTGATTGCTTTAAATATAGGACACTGCTTTGTTCATGATTGTGTAGGTGGCAAATCTGCATTAGCCGTGGATTTTCTTTGGCTCAAATTGAGGAGCAAGGGTAAAAATCCTAGTTCTGTCAGCATAAGCAAAAAAACCCTCACCTTCTTCATAGGTAGTTTTCTCTTAGGATTGCTTCTCAAGTTGAGTGCTGCTGAATGAAGGAAAGGCGAGGGAGCGTATTCTTCTGGAACAGGAAGCACCTGAACCTCAAATCCTCAACAAAATACTGTTATTAATTACATTGACTCTTCCAATCGTCCCTGTGAAGAACACTTTCCCATTTCTTGTTCTAAAATTATAACCAAAAGCAGACAGTGTTTGCTCTAATGTTGCAAAAGTAAATTGCAATGTCTTTCCTGAAGAGGATCTTGTTTCCACTCATGATCTCCAGTTATGGGGAGTCCTTGGTATCACAGGAGCTTTGTCTCCATAAGTATTTACTAATTATACTGCAGTCATATAGAGGACTTTGAAGCTTACTAATTTAACACAGAAATTAATCAAATTCAGTCTGTTATTGAAACCATGAGGGGATTTCGAGAGGGCTTGTACTGTGTGTAAATAAGGGCACAAAGCCAAGTTCCTTTCTGTCTGAAGATGGATACTGTTGAGAGATAGCCTTTCCCTGCCCTTCACAGCAAACCCAACAACAGCCACATTGCAGCAGTTTGCAGCAATTTTATAATTATTTTGGTGCACAATTGTTTCCCACCATTCCAGTCAGAATATTGAAGGATATGTCTAAATATGTACATCCAATCTAGGATTTTTTTAAGTCTTTTTTTTTTTTTTTTTATTTTAACCAAAGTTGCATTTCCCCCCCTACATCTTACTTTTAGACCCAAATGTGCCCTGGTGTTCCAAACTGACATTTGAAGTAACCCAGATAAGGTACGGTCATGTAGCAAGATGAAGAGACTATAATAATCACTTCCAGGAAAATAACATCAACAATAAAAAGAGGTCACAGTATTTTTTTTTTTTAATGATTACCTCACCAAAATAGAAACTACCACACATAGATTTTCATATTTTTTTCCTGTCATGTGATTTCTCTGTCAGACCGATTACTCTATCTCACCCCCTTAGAAATTTCCCAACCCAGTTTATATATTGGGTAAAAGTTGTCTGAAGTGTTCTCCGTGATGCTGCACTCTTGAGAGAGGGTACCTCAGAGCTGCCAGGCTAACAGTTAGGATCTGCATTCAAACAGAAATAAGCATAAGACAAAACAGTGGCATAAGGAAAATGGCATGAGATGCTGACAACTAAAATGTTCCATTTTAAAAAGAATGTATTTTAAGATTTCCTCTAGCATGGCAAATGGTTTTTTTTTTTTCCTTTTTTTCCCCCTCCTTTTTCCCCTCCTGACACTAAAGGGAAAAAATGCTGTGGCATGGTGAGTTGATAAAGTAGTTTTTATTCCAATTTCATAGCTCTCACCTAACCTTCTTGTCTCCTGTTCCTCAAGGGTCCTATTTTCCAACATCATAACATCTGCTTTTTGTTTCTTGACCTTGCATTTTCCCTCTTCCCCCCTTTCCCTCCAGGCTATTCACTTATTTCCATCCCACTTCCTTCTTCTCGCCAGGACATCAGCAGGGGGAAGTGCAGGTTAAGCAGAAAACAGAAAATCCCTGTTCACAGCCTTGATTTTTACTTGGCATTGCAGACAAACTTCTGCCTGCCCTTCTCTCTCCAGTAACAGCAAGTTACAAGCAGCTTACTACAGAAGCTAAGTGCTATGCAGTTTCAACTCAATATGTGAAAAATGCATTTTTTGACAGTGGTTCTTGTGCTCTTGTGTTTCCTCTGCTGCCTGTAGGCTTGGTCCAACCTTATAATTCCCATGTGAAATGACACACTCTTAATACTAGACAGATAGCACTGTCTCAGCCCCAGTGAATTCCTTTTCTTTGCTCGAAAGAAAGGAAATGCTAGTGTTTTGCAATGGACTTTTTCAGCATCAACTCTTTTTTTTCTAATTTTTTTTTTTTTTAAGAAAAGAGTATTTTAGCTTAAGATTCACCCAAAACACTCAGCCTGAGGCAGATACCTGTTACAGACACCTTTCAGTGCTGCAGTTTAAGTTCAGTGGTTATAAACAAGTGCAGATAGAGTTTTACAGAGACTGTAACCTCACAACAGTTAAATACAGTGGGATGTAACTGTATTATTTTAATGAATTAATTTCAATTTTTCCCTACTATTCTTTTTCCACAGATTAAATTACATGTTAGTTTAGGGTCCTCCAACTTCAACAGCTATAAGGATAAAGCTGGGACCTGTTTGATTTTTATTTGATTTTTATTTGCTTTTTAAAATCTGGATGCAAGACAGTAAAAGCTGGTTGGTCATCTACAGGGAAAATACAAATTTACAGGGAAGTCATTGCAAGAAACTGCCATTTCCTTTCAAGAGACAAAAACAGAAAACAAATTGTTTCCAAACAGTTATAGATCAACTTTTACTCATTTTAAAGTGATTACCTTTTACTTTAAAACATCTAATGGAAGAATGAGTGTAATTTATTTCAGCCTGTTGTGCAGGGTTTAGTGACAATAACGTATGTTCCAGTGTACTTGTTTTGCAATATCCAGTTCCTATGTAATTTTTGCTCCCATGAGTGCAAATAGCAGGAATGTATTTAATACATTATTTAGTAAACAGGCAGAATAAGGCAGAAAATTGCAAGATAAATCAGATCAAGGCAAAAGTAAACATTTAATTAGCTTTCTTCCTTCTCTTCCATTAACCTTGCTGAATATTTTGTCCCCTTTTCCAAGGTAAATACATATCTGACAAAGCAACATTTTCAGAATTTTTCTTTAAATTTGTATTCCTAAATGAAAGGAAGATGATAAACATAAATTAAACTGAGAATCAATGCTTTTTATAGTGAAAGGGTTTTTTTCTAATAATTTGAGAACTGCTTGGAAGTCCTTTTTCTGGATGTGAAGAGAATAATTCATAACTGAGAATTTATGTCTCAAGCTGTGATTGATTGCTTGCTTGCTTGCTTGATTGATTTTTAAATGTGAAAGGGAAAGCTTTTACATAATACTTAATAGTGGTTAAAATTACAATAGTCTATATGAAAATAGTGCATCGTATTTATGTTTAAAGATGTATATACTCTGAGAGGCAGATGGATGCTCAGAATACAGTCTAGTTATTAATCTGAAGGCTATGAGAATATTAGACATAAATAGAAAAAATACTTTTAAAATACTAACAAACATTTACCTTATCCCTTTAGGAGCATAAATATTGGTTTAACAGTCAGCTAGAAATGAAGTGTCTTTGGCCATACATTAAGTAGTACAACTTAGTTGGTTGAGTTAGATATAAATTTTTCAAAATCTAGCTAATAAGGGAATCAGGAACTTCCTAATCGAAGATGAGTGTCTACAACCCCTAATCAGCTTTAAAAATTGCAAGACCAGGTTTATGTTCCAAACAAGTTTAAATTATGACCACTGGCACTGCATCATGTTGGCAATGCTGACAGGAAATTAATGTTTATGACAGTTCTTGTTAACTGTATATCCCAGTTTCCTTAAGAGCTCTGGAAAGCCAGCCTTGCTCCTGCTGTTGCTGTTGAGGAAACTAGTGTCCTAGCATGTAAGGAGCATCTGCTGCAGTCAGGCAACCAAACCAGTAACAGCATTCACCACTCATATGACAATCGTTGGCAATATCCATGACAGCATCCCTAGAAATCCATTCTCAAGCGGCTACAGGCAAAGTAAGCCTGGGTCTCCGAGGATCTTTTTGCAGATCTATCATCTCAGCTCTGCCCTCGTCCTCTGCCCTTTAGCTTCTCTGTGGCAGAAGCAGCAAAATTCAATTTTGCCTGCCCTGCTGAGATTTCATAGACTGCTCTGGCTGAGTGGTAAACACATTCATGAAGGATAGCACCGAAGTATTGAACCAGTACAGAATGCGCCTTTCTAATCATTCCCTTGCCCTTCATTTCCAATAGTCAACAGCTCTCAGAAGTGTGAAATGTACAAACACATGAAGAGCTTTCCATAATTTATTTGTGTTTACTGTGAATAACAGAAATAATGTCGCATCTCCCTGGCAAACATGTATTACCTTTCTCCATTAATAAAATATTCACAGAAGGTTAATTATACAAAAAGAAAATACAGTTCAGCATTTAGATACTGTATTACCACATTAATTAGGCCTTAATGGTCAGGGTCTGCAGCACTTCCGGGGGACTAATGACAAGCTGGGAGAGTTGGTGGCCCATGACTTTTCCGTGGGTCATCTATTCCATCTATTTATTAATTTTCTAAGAAATGTTCCTGAGTCAAGGTCATTATTGATAGGTCACTTGTATAAAAATAAATTGTCATAACAACAAACTCCACCTTGTTGTGCTTCTGTTATTCTGGAATATTTATCCCAAGCATAACATATACTATCTCTTTAAGCCATTATACTTGTGACAGCCAATATTAAAAATGGTAGGAAAGCAGTTACATAGATATATTTTTACACTCATTTTATTGTCAGAAACTGAAGTTTACACAACTTTCTTTTTGCTAACTCTGAGAAAAAGTGGGACAAAAAGTCAAAATCTACTCTTGCATTTTTGCAATAAACTATCCTGACTTTTTTTGTATGTAGTAATGATCTGAAGAGCTAAAATTCATAGACTGATTAATGAAATTGTCACCTGTGAAAACAAACAAGCAAAAAATCCACCAACAGATCTCTCCCAATTATTTTTTCTTCCAGTTGCCTATCCTGTGATAGAAAATCAGTGATAGTTTTCTTTGTTGAATGAATGAATAACAAGCTGCACAAGCCTTTACTCAGACCTCTGTCCTGCTGGGGTCACAAAGTCCCCTATCAAGAAGTTATGTTGAATGGAAAGGAAGGCGAAGCAGCATACATCATCCAAAAGGTACCAATCTGCTAAACATATATCCAAATGACCACTCCCTACACCTGCTGATCTTGCCAGTTTTCAATTTTAGCTCCTTTCTTAGGTAAAAAGCTAACATGATTCTTTTTCCAAAATTTCAATTCCTATAAACATCACAATCTTTTGTTGAAATTGTTTAGTTTTGGGGTCCTATCCAATGGTGAGTAGGATCAAGAAACTTGGTGTTTCATTGATAAATGGAAACAATAGTATGGTTATTTTTTTTTCATTTTGATAATAGTACAGAGACTACATTTATTTGCAGATAAAGAGCTCAGTATGACTTTGACTCTTAGGAACATAATTTCACAATGTTTTGCTGCCTTATTTATTTATTTATTTTAACCTTGTGTAGTCCTAATTATTACATGGAGCTTTATATTCTCACTTTCCAGAGATGGTACTAACTTCCCATTCATTTCTGGATGTAAATCTATGCAATTGTTTTCCTCTGCAGTTATGTGTGACTTGGGACCTGTTTTTTCTCCTTCTGCTGCATTTTTGAGTCTATGTCTACACCACGACAGCAGGGATTTCTGAGCCTTTTTGTGCTAACTGCAAAACTGGAAGCTTGGAGTAGCAAGATGATGAGATTTGTAAGCCAGCATTTATTTGCTCAGGCATAAGGCCATGCAAACAAAGCTTTCTCGATTTTCACAGCTGAGCTGTCTGTCTTCACAGACCCTGTGGTGGTCATAAGCTGGGAACTTCTGCACCATGTACTGTTCCCTAATGTAGATTTGGCAATAACCATTCCTGCTAGGTAAGAAGATTCAGCAATATTTATATTCATGCGTAGATTCTGCCCATAACAATGGGCTCAAAAATATCCAGATACTGAATATTTGATTAACTAATGATTTTACTGTCTTTGTGCATATCCAATAGTTGATCAGCTAGCAGACAATCTCAGCAAAAAGAATAATATGTGAACAAGTGGAAAGTGGACAATATATCTTAACTGTAGTCGGTGTTTTGACAGGCCTTTGACAGTGCTCAATTGTGTGCTTATTCTCTTTATTTGTTTTCCTTTGAGTTTGTCAAATGGCTTTTGAAGAATACGAAATCAGCTTCCTTCATATCTATCTAAAAATGTTTTAAAATAATAAGTTGGCAAAACTCAGATCTCCTCAGAGGCTGAACTGTTTTGGCTTCAGAGACATACTAGTAACGGAGCTTGAAATTCAAACACTACATTAAAATATTGTGGAGAGTCTCCCACCTTTGCTAGGTTTTCTCCATCTCTGTTTTACACACAAGCTTCCTCTGCTGTGATTCCAAGTCTCTTTGCAGGCAAGGCTTTGTTTCTGTAAGCTGCTATTATGCTCTGACAAGCTAAGGGAAGCTGTCAGATATTCTACTTTGATGTCATCCAGATCCAGAGAAGCATTTTGTACAAACAAATCATTATCATTTCCTTGCTGCCCTTTGCCAGTGATCAGTACATATACTAGTGGAACTATACAATCAGAATCTCATGGGTTTTTTTCTCCATTTTGTTTTGTTTTTTTTTTTTTCCTTTAGCCCATAATAATGAGAGTGTAGTATCTATTTACTGTTTGTGTCAAAAAATTGTTACATTATTTTACATATTGGGCCTAGTGATGAGTCTTCTAAAAGTCAATTATTACCGTGTTAATAATTTTCTTAGACTTGCCCAAGTTTCTACAATATTTTTGCCAGAGATTGTATATTCAACCAATGTTTAGTTTCTGGGCTTAAAACCAGACACACTTCCTTCTAATTGTTCAGTGCTTTCTGTTTAGTTTTTATCTTGTGTCTATGTATTTATAATGTCCAGCTGTATGCTGACTCCAGATTTGACAAGGAATAAATTTAGGGTCTTCTTATGATATTTTAATGTATGCATATAGTTCAATATATCTTTGCTACCCAACAGTTCTCATTATATTTTAATTCTTTTCCCAAAGATCTCCTTAAAAGTAAAATGAATGGAAAGAACAATCAGCACTGATAATCTTTCAAACAAATGTGTGAAATAAAAAAAGATTTAATTAGGCATTCTTCATCCCACTGCTTTGTCTCTTAGGTGTTATGGCTTGCTTTCTTGAAACTTACATCTAGACTAGATAAAAAAAAAAGCCAGAAAAAGCAGGTTGAAAGAATGTTACTTTAGATTTACTGTTAAACACAAAGTCAAGAAATGCAGTTTGATGTTTGCTTGTGCAGCCTCTGTTCAGTCTATATTTACATCCCATCTTAGGTGCTTAGTAATTCATGGGTTCCAATAAAAAAATATCCTACGGAATGATGTCAGTAGAAAGTGCGTAATGTACTTGCACCCAGAGACGTGTATTCAGTATGTGTAAAGAGTATGAAATTCAATATTTCTGAATCCTGAGTGCTTCCCTTGCAGCCTGAGTGAAAGTGATCCAAGTGGTGCAACATGAGCTGACATAAACCCATCGGAATCTTCCCTGTCTGGCTTTTCCACACAGCAGGGAAAGTGTCTGTTAAGGAAGGAGTACCACGCAGATACTCAAATGGCCTGTCCTACATCTGCTTGTAACCCTCCCCAGAGACAGAGGTTACTACTGCTTCCATCCCACTGGAAGGAATGGTGAAGGAATCTCTGCCCTAACGAAATCCCTCTGAGTCACTCAGAGCAGCCCACTGCTGCTTCTGCCTCCTGGAAGGCAGAATGTAAAGGGGTTGTGGCACTTCCAAAACTCTTGGTTGTTCCTGAAGCTGGGACCCAATTCTGATGTAAACAATATCCTCTGGCTATTATCATATAAGATACATGATGAACTACATTAGTTGACATCCAGATACTGTCACAAGAGGAAAGGATTCCGCTTAAGCCACAGGCATTGAGCTGATTCTTTCACGTAATTTTTCCATACCTCCCAGCTGTTCCTAGAACGACGTGTGCTGCTGCAGCTATACTGGTTGGCAAGATAGTCCTGGCTATAGTAGGTATGCTTAGTTATTATTTTCATATCTGCCAAAATGTTTGGGATAAATGCAAGTGAGAGAAATGTTGTAACAC
The DNA here is from genome assembly GCA_035590195.1 of Aviceda cuculoides. NCBI lineage: Eukaryota > Metazoa > Chordata > Aves > Accipitriformes > Accipitridae > Aviceda > Aviceda cuculoides. The sequence goes on from JAVJGG010000048.1 coordinate 6,020,105, forward strand.
ATTTCAACTATTCACACCACAACAAAAAGCCAAGCAGAACATCTTTAGGTGAAAAAAGATCCCATTTGTCCCAGTGAAACTCCCTGTTGTAGGGAGATAGACTAAATTTCTCATAAGAGGTCTTTAGATAATATTTTTATAAACAAAAGGGTTTCTTCCTAACCAAAGGAGTCATCTCTAGCTTCCTTTAATGATTATGATGTAAGCACTATCAGGACAGAATATTTTCTTCTTGTTTGCCCTTAAAGAACTGTCTTGTCAACGGTTTTCATTAGGTCATTATTTTAGAGACAGTGATGGAGAGTTATTTGTTTCCTGGAAGAAAAACTGGCATAAAAAATGCCTCTAGATCCCCTTTGTGCTAGATTTTTAATGCATCAGGGTAAATAAACCAGTAAGATTAAAATTCTTACAATATATCAGTTCCAAATAATTGACAGCAAGGGAATGCAGAAGGTTCATGCTTTCCTTTAGCCTACAGTTTACTATCAGTGAATATCTCTTAACTATGAGATGAGCCAAAGTCACTCATTAGGAAGCTGAAGATAGATACTTTGTCTTTGTGAAAAGCATCAGCTGCTTGTCTGGGAAAGAAGAGCTCAGACTCTGAAGCTGCAGTGTATAAAGGAAAAAAACCATGAAATGCATTCCCATGAAGAAAAAGAAAATCTGCCTTCTATATGTTTACCTTATATTTACATCTTTTCTAAAAACATTTACAATAGGAAATACAGTGAATACCAAGTCCAGCAAGATACAATTAAACAAAATAAACAGAAAAGGTGATACCTGCAAAATGGAAAAATATACCTAGCTGCAGGCAGCAGCAGCAGCAGCAGTAGAAAGAACATTTCAGCTGACAATGGACACTGAAAAATCTGAACTTGCAAGTTAACTAAAATTTCAACATTTTATACTTTATGTGGCTGTTCATTTTAAAGAAGAATGATATTTTACCAGATCTGCACAACAACTTGTTTTTTCCTGTATTGTTGGGAGGATGGGTATTGAAATTTGTAGTAGCTCCTTCTCTCAAACCACTTCAAATCACAAATTCCTCAGAGTGCAGAGAGGCTGTATTAAATATACACAGCCCAGACAATGCTGTCAGTTGATTCTGGGAAGCAGCCAAATCTCTGACATTGGTGCTGCATTAATAGAACTCTGCACTGTATTGAACATATGCTTCTCAACAGGCAGTATAGTACTGTTTACAGCACAGAGATGGCACAATTATTTGCAGAACTTTATTTTTGCCCAGAAGAAAATGTAAGATCAGACCTGATACTTCCACTGACAGCCAAAACAATTCTGAGGTTTCAGCACTTTGAAAAGCAAGCTATTTAACTGCCCTAATACAGGGTAGTATAGTACAGATTTAGAATCTGAATTTTAGGTACACATTAAAGCACCCTGACTTCCTTTATTTGTCCCATTCATTGAAGATTTGCAAATGCTTTCTAGAAACTGTGATCCAAAGTTTCTGAAAGACCTTAGTAACCTATTGCAAGGTCTGAGTAACTAAAAAAAATTAAGCCATTTAAAACATAGTAAGTACACAGAAGCACAAATCTAAGTGAAACTTATAGTTTAATCTATAAAGTAGGTTTAAGTCACCTTAACAAGCAAAATATTGCCAATCCTAACTGGCTACAGTTATGAAATCCATACTCCTAAAGTAGGCACCTGAACTCCCTATTTATTACATAATAATATTAGTATGATTTCTCTCCTCTGCATTCTCTTTTACAAAGGGATTTTGTTGTTGTTGTTGTTGTTGTTGTTGTTGTTGCAGTTTGGGGTTTTGTTTATTTGGTTTTAATTAATTTTTAATTAATATTCCCATTACAATCTGTGGTAGCTGTATCTGCCTTAGAAAAAATTGCAGAAATTAAAATACATCACACACATAGCCTGCTATGCACAATCTCTGTGAAGAAGGTTTTGTTTTAAATGAAGTCTCTATTTTCATGATGACAGAAGTGCCTCACTTCAGATGTGACTGAAAATGTGATGTGTCACTAAGGGTTTACAGACTTCATTTGGAATCTGGAATCCTGACTTCCTTTGGCAAGAGGTAGAGAGTCCTGCTTTCTTTCAAAATATCATGGTGATATGCCTCTTTTCAGAGGATAAAAGCACTCATCCAGAATGTTGTAAACATTGACTATAGTTCTTTGCTTTGTCTTTGCAGATATAGATCTGTAGTTGTCCCCTCTCAGGAGAGTATCCTGATCAGTAAAGACTGGGGCTTTCAAGCCCTTCTATACAAGTGTCATGGGGCAATTTTAAGAATGAAGAGGTAAAAGAATACCTTTCTAATTTAATAGTTAAGAAATTTACACTTGAATACAGAAACCTCAGATTTAGTTCCTACTCTACTGACTGTTAATAGGGAGGATTCGAAGATACAAATATTTCACACTTGTTTACAGATAGTAACCAGAATCTTGCACCAGCTGCTCTTGATTTTCTGTCGCCTTCCAATGGCCAATATAGTGGAATTAACTAAAGCTCCTTTTTTACCTTTCACTTGCAACTCACCAGTTAGCTATGCTCCTGTCCACAAAATGAGTGAAAGCTTCTGGACTTTTTCACAGTAGGCTACAAAGAAGCAGAAACTGACAGTCCAAGAGTTTCAGGACTTCTTACATGAATACACGCACTGTATGTGAATATGCATATTGAAGGGAAATGCACATTACAAGGCTGTTTCTTCCTTAGTGGCAAACTAGGTCATGGCTTCATCCCATTCTAGTTACTGAGTAAGAGTAAGTATCCATAAGAGCATATCATCTGCTACATCTACAACAAAAGCAGAGAACTGACCTTTAAATTGCTGAGAGTGTAATTTGACATCTGGTCAAGGAAACACTTTCTTTTCCTGAGATATGACAACATTACATTGGGGAAACACTAACCTCAAAGACCCCATATCAAGCCCAAGAGGGTGGCTATCCCTTTGGAGCCAGGCTATCCTGCCCAAATCTCTGCTGAGTGGTGATGGAAAGTACTTTCAGTCAATCAACTTGACTACAAGTTGATATATCCTCAGGAAAAAGGCTCAACTGCAGCATCTCAAATGCCATTATCACAGTCTTACTGTGTTGACCTAGGGAAGGTTACCATGCAACTTGTATAAAAAGAAACACAAATGGTCTGTGCAATTTTCCTTCCTATACATTTTTTTTCTTTTTTCTTTTTATTGTAGTTTTGAATTAGAAGTCACATTATCCACGGGTTCTCCAGTGCTGGTGCACATTCATTTCTGTACATCTGGACACAAGGACTGTTATTGGGACAACTCCATTTTCATGTTTCAGGAGTCTAAAGGCTTGATTTTTTCCAGCCATCTGCAAGTTTCTTGCAATCCATCAAAATATCAAATGTCTTAGACTGTGAAAACATATTGTTTTCTAAGTGCTTTGTGCGTGTATGACTAACAGATCAAGCAATGCATAAGGCAAAAGGTCTAGATCATGGGAGCACTCAGACGTGGGATTAGAGATTGGGTTACTCATCACTTTCAGGAGTGAGGCAATTCTGAATATTCAGGACTTTGTTACTTCAGAAATCTTCATGTAAAAATATGAACTTTGTTTTCCAATAGAGTCAGGGGTAGGCGTGCATTCAACAAGGGTTAAAGTATTGAAAATCTGGAATCAAAGGAAATGGGACCTTCAGTCTAGCCTATGTTATTTTGGGTCTGAGTTCTTTTATCTTGACACAGAGCAATGCCTAAATTTATTTTTAACTTCAGAAGGTGTTAATATTTTAATCTAATTTCCAATACATTTTCTTGTCTATCTGTAGAAATTCCATTTAAAGCTTTTCTTCTCCTACCCAACATAGAATAATGACCACACTAATTAGAATTTAAAAAATAATTGACTAGCTCCATTTTTTCTTATCTTTCCATTTAAACCTTTTTCTATAGTACCTGCATAGGAGATACACATTGATTTAATATACTTTATTTTAGTCATCTCTGGTTTTAGCACGATATCAATAAATTAGCAGTTGGGAAACTCTAAAGAACATTACATCTTTATCAGATTCAAAATAGTTTCAGCAAGCTCTAGACTTTGGAGAACTGCTGATTACTGGAATCATATTAATTCTTATAAAGCCCAGATACACAGCTACAGTGGCTCCCAGCTACTTGTCCATGTGCCCTTCTAAAATCAAAAAAATAAATTAGCTTCCTATTTCATTCCCAGGTTCTGGTCCCCAGGCCATTTACACCTCAGGTGGGTGAGCCTGTGCATAGGCTCTCTTTTTGGAGTTCCACTTGATGTGGAAGCAGTTCTGGGAAAAGTTTTCTTTATGGAGAAATACTGACAGATTTTTAAACATGATCCCACAAGGTATGGCAGCCTACATATCAAGTGATCCTTCAAAATCCTAGCAGATGCTGTACCCTTCATGCCATGTACCTTCAAGTCGTGTGTCAGGAAAGCCATCTAAGATCCTAAGCTTCATGGGTTTAAAATGTTACCCTTGGTAGGGCAACACATTATTTCAGACATTGTGAAGTGGACAAAAAAACCCAAACCCCAAACCACCTCTTAAAGAAGGAAGAGCAGCACATGTAAGTCCAGACCACAAACTCTGCAATGAGATCATAGCTGCCTGCCCCAGGCAGCTGTGGCTGTCTCACTGAGGAGCGAGGACATGAGTTGCCTGTTACCACTGAGTCTCAAAGACCAGGGATCTCTCTCTGGGGGATACTTTTAGCAGTACTAATGTAGCTTGCTATTCCTAGACACGTTATTATACCTAGCAGAAGTGGGGAGATCCCTTTATAGGACTATATCCTACAAAATATTTTTTTAAATTGAATTAAAACAAGTAGTATGGCACCAATAAAGTTACACTGACAAGGGTTTTTGTTTTGATTTTTAGGGGGTTTTGTAGGATCCAAATAAAAATTCATCATGAGATAATAAAAGTAATTTCTGTCAGCCTTTATTCCATTTCTTGCATCATGTGAAGTAAGGCACACTTCAATGACATTTTGTTTTCATTTTATTGTGAACATTTTACCCTTCTTTTTTTTTTTTTGATTTTTTTTGCCAGACCTGAAGGACAACAGAAATGACATATTAGAAATAAAACAGAATATGTTACATCTGCGCTCTATTGCATATGAGCAGGAGAAAAGCTTATGAGTGAGTTATCACATTTAATCAGGAGATACTTGTGATTAAATATTGTGGGTTTTTTGCTTAAAAATATTTTAAAGGACTAATTGCTGATAATCACTCCTTTATTTACCCATACAGAAGTTACAGAAACAAATAGAAATCTCTTTGCTAATATACTGAAATTGAGAACACTGAAGAACATGAGTAGCTTTACTCCCAAGTAAATGTGTATGGTACTGATGACCTAACTTAGCTCAACTTCCTGCCAGTTATTTTTCCTGTGACTACATTTCAGCACTTGGTTCACTTGTGACCATTCGCAGGGTTAGATTATTAGCAAAATTCATTTTTTCAATGAAATTGATTTTTTTTCCCCAATTTATTCTTAAACGCTCATACCTTCCCCCCCCTTTGGTCTGTAAAGAAAAGTTCAGTTCTTCAGAAACATTGGTCAGTTATGCTGAGTTGATGAGATTCATCATTCAGCTTTTCCTTTTCTTTAGGAAAAGGAGAGGACCCATTCACTGTATGGATCAGTTGCTTTGGTGTATTCAGATCTTAGCTTGCTTGTGAAGACTGCCAACAATTTTATCTGTGTCAGCAAATGTATATATATTGCTGTAATGTATTTGCTGTATTAACAATGTTTCACTAAGAAGTCAGCTGTAATATCACATTTGGTAGTTTCAATCTACTTTATTATTGTATTTACCTAAACAGGAAATGTGGATTAAAATCTAAAGGAGAAAAAAAGTGTGGAAAATGACCATATCTAATACTTAGGCGTTTTTTCCCTTTTCTTTTTTTTTGCATATGTATTCCCTCTTCCCACTTCCAGGATAAAACTTGTGCTGTGTGTGACTGAAAGTAAGGTAAGTAAACACTTTGTTCTATTTATGGGTTTAGGGCAAAAATCTCAATATGTTATTTTCTAACAATGCAGTATTTTTTTTCTCCTGCTCTCTCCAGCCTGAGTAGTCTCTTCCATAGAAAATTCTGAAAATTCTTTCCAAGCATATTTAATGTCCTTCAAAAAAGTCATGTGCACCTCTTTCTTATTTAATTGACACTTTTCCTCTGGGCATTAAAGTATTTATTTTTTCCACTCCCCCAAACTGAGGTGAACAACCAAAAAACAACCCAAAAAACCAAAACAAACCAAACCAAAGTAACCAGCCAAAAAAAACCGGGCAGAAATATGTTAGGTCAAATGGAAGAACAATAGTTCTCAAGAGATGTTTCATTGACACTTACTCTTGAAATAAGGGTTGATAATTTTAAGGGGAAAAGAAGTTAGGTCAATCTAGTTATTAGGAAAATGTGTTTCTATTCTTAAAATGCTAAATACATGCTCAAAATACGTAACTGAAAAAGAAAAGGAACTTATTCTAACTCTATGTGATGCTTTAAAAATATGCTGCCGATGCCTTAGGCCTTATACTTTCAGTGTTTTAAAACCTGTTTGCAAAATACAGCCAACTGGCATTTGTTCAGAGCATGTTAATTATGTCTATTGGCATTTAGATGGGAGATTAGGAGAGTAAAACTCTGCACTGCTTTTTGTGCACCATCTTTTATTTTTTACTGGTTGCTTGAGCATTATTGAAGAAGACAGTCTGTCACAGATTAGTACAGTTCAGTAAGTAATCTATTTCAGCTTCGCATTCTTTACTGAAAAATAAATAATATATCAAAAAAAGTCTTTTTTGTCACTGTTTAGGCTTTTGATCCTTCCTAGTCAAAGACTAATATCAAAGTACTTTTCACTTGGCTGTGCTAGTAAGAAAAAAGAGAGAGAGAGAGAGAGAATACACAAGATAGTGAAGGGTGAAAAAAGAAAACTTGAAAAACAATACTCCTACTAGCGTATTGAGCACGGTTCAAAAGAACCAGCTGATCCTCCCATCTGCCAGATGGGTCCTACCAGCTATGTTTCAATTATGAGATGAAGGTTCTCTAGGGAACTTGGTATGTGCAATAGAAATCTTTGCTTGTTTCCCCTTCCTGATTTTCTTTGAGTGTAAGCTACACCCAAAATAAGTTTGAAAGCTGCTTCTTTGGACAGATGTGTAAGTTTGAGCAAAAACACACTTTCAGTGTTTTAAGATCATTCATATATATACATATATATATTTTTTAAAATATAAAATATATATGATAGTCACCTTTTCTTCCCCTCCTCCTTCCCCCAAACTCACAAAAGCTTCATCAGACATTTAGCAGTGCTTTGTAGGATTAAAGTTGCTGTTCCTGAGCCACCATTAAAGAAGCATTCCTACCTGGAGCATTCTAATTAAAGTTTATTCAATTATTTGTGCCTGCCAGAAAGCCCCAGTTACCACTAGAAAGTAAAAATGAAATCCAGATGAAGTGAAATGAATAATTGGTTAAGATTCATGAAGTGTTAAGCAGATTTTAGGAAGTTACAATAGATCAGTGTAATGGGAAATCACTGTATGTCAGCATTGATCTAATATTTCTTGGGAACCTTATAACTGTGTAGTATTCATAGGCTTTTCATCCCTTGGATCTTTTTGTTCTTACAGCATGTAAGTATAATTAGAAAGAAAGAGAAAGGTACTGAAAATCAGAGCCAACTTCAGCATGGAGTGCTGGCCACAGTTCTTTTGAGCAAAGAGTGTACAGAAATGAAAGTAGAGAAGAAAATTTGTTCTATTTAGAAATTCAGGATAGGATTTTGGAGGCTGTGTAGGTTTGCTTAGATTCTCTTAAATGGTAGTTTTATGGTGAGGAAGTGGGATGTATCTAGGCAAGGGAATAGGGTGGAATGAGAAAATTAAGTGGACAGTGGTAGAGACTAAATAGGCCCAAAGATCTGCAGGTACAGAGTTAGCAAGTTTTATGCAAGAAATAGTTCAACCCAATCTAAGTTCATTTTTGTAATCTGTGACTATATGTAGTAAATCCTATAACACGAGTTATACTGAATGTTGAATGATTAAAGATCCTTAAAAAGCACAAAAAGAACAAACAAGAAAGGAGTATTCAATGTTAAATTCACAATCTAAGATAAAGATTCAAGAAAATTTGGGAGTTTTCTTGTAGAATGGTCTTTTCCTACTGGAAATTGCATTTTTTTGCAAAATCGTTATTTCCTGTTTGAGTTTTTACAGGAAAAGACAAAACTTAAATATTTTCATTCAAGCTCAACCTGATGATGAATATGTTAGTCATTGAACAAGGGAGCAAAGATGCTTGATTCTTGTTTCAGACTTGCAGGTACTTTTGTAACAGAGTTTAAAACCAAGTATTTCTGTATTGCTATTATTGGACTTCAGCAGATAAGAATGTGAATTACTTTTAAGAGATGGGAAAACCAATCTGTAACAAAACCTTGAGAATATTTTGGCAGAATATAAGGAAAATAAAATATTAATAAAGAGTAGGAAAATAAGCTACAAGGAAAAAACCCATCAAGAATAAGGATATCCTTCTCTGTTGTTAAACAATCTGAATTTCAGCATAGCTATATACCTGTGGTGATTTATACCATCCATGAACCATACCTGAAATATTAATAATACTTGCACTATATGTGTTTGGTATACTACTAAAAGTAACAAACAAGAACCTTCTTATCGGATATGATTATGAGTTTAAAAATAACTTAACACAGTGCCTATATGTTTTTATTCTTTTTCATACTGTTCCCAGATTCCAGTGGGCTAGGAAGTAGTTTTCAAAGAAGCTACAGGATTAAACTTCCTGTTCCAGAAAATAGACCCCTAAACCCTCCTTATTCTGCAGAAGCAAAGTCTCAAATTGCTCTGCAAAACAGTCTTTTAGGTTAAGAAAACTAAGCTTACATATAATTTTCTTTTCCTCTCAATAAGAATTATTCAGCAATGAGGTAATAACATACCCTTTAATAATGTAAATTTAGACATAGTATGAAAAAGATGTTTTCTCAGCATTCTCTACATACTATTCCCCCACAGATTATTCTCCAAGTAGGAATAGTTTGCCTTTGCACTGCCTTTCATTAACTAAGAAAAAAAAAAGAGACAAAAACATTTTTTTTGTGGAAATTTGAGTAGAAATACAACTGGAAAATTGTCTCAGACAACACAAGAAGGCAGTCCAGCAGAACTGGAAAAAACATAATAATCTTGTATTTTGCTCATAGTCAGAACAAAGTTTGAAGAACAAAAAAATTCTCTTATGGAATGTGCCCAGTGGTGAAAAAGTCAGTGTTTCCTTCCAAGTGAATCAGAAAATCTTACTTAACATTTTTAGTAAAAAATATTTAAGGCAGTTGGCAATCCCTTCATTCTGTAAGTGTAAACTGTAAGGAAAAGTGTTTTGCAAACTAACGTAAAGACCTATGTAATTGCCTTGTACACCTTTTCATGGAGGAGACCATCCCACTTTCTGGAAGTACCATCCAAAACCAAATAGAAAAGTCATCATTTAGGTCCAGTTAAGTCTTAGCAGAAGATGAGTTTATTGCGAGAGAATAAATCTTTCCTCAGTAGTAATACAAAAGTGGCAGTACTGTTACCATGTTAAATCCATATTTTGAAAACAACAAACAACAAAACAACAACAAAAAAGATTTGAGGAAAAGAAATAAATATTTATGTACTGTTTCAAAACTACTTCACTCTCAGAATCTTCAAAAAAATTGTTTTCCTGCAGTGGTATTTCACAGTGTGTTGACTTGTGAATAATTATACCATCATTTAGCCTGGGACTACAAACCTTTTCTGTAAAATGTTTAGATACCCAGAAGAAGTCTGAACTCTGGACATGCCTTGGCATTACTTTGTTAAGCTTTAATTAAATAAGTGAAAAAGAGAATTTGTTCTCTTTCCTATTATTTCATATCTCTCCCCAGCCCCATCCATTTATATTTCTTCTAATCATAAAGATATTTAGAAATAGTCTCCTTCAACTAATGATCATCATAGTCACTATTTAATGGACATTTGTTTCTGTGCCATAATAAGTTTTTAAGGGAATTAATTGTGATTAGAATGGATTTTTTTTTAACAGTAGCCAGCTCAAGGCTAACAAGCAAAATGCTAAATGTTCCTTTTTCATTATGACTCATGAGCAAGGTAGAGCAGGGGGAAAAACACCTCAGGCCTCACAGGCAGTGCTTGCCCACCGGAGCGTACTGTCCCCAGAGCAGACATTGCCATACTTTTCTCTATCTTGTAGCACCTTTCCCTGATAATATGGCCTAGGACTGTGACCCAAAAGTAACTATTGCATTCACATTTTACCGCATTTCCAGAAGCAAAGACTCACAGTTGAGGCAAGCAGCCTCTGCTTATATAGCAGTTCTAGACAGACACGTACAGGCACACACAAAGCACTTAGGAGACAATACGGTTTCACAAACTTGAAGAAAATGTCAAACTTCTCAAGAAATTTCCAGATGGCTGGAAAGTTTCAAGCCTTTAGACTCCTAAACCATGAAATCAGGGTTGTCCCAATAACAATCCCTGTGTCCAGATGTACAGAAATGAATGTGTACCAGCACAGGAAATCCAATGGAGAATGTGACTTCCAGTTGAAAACTACAATGAAAAGGAAAAAAATGAAGTGTGTAGGAAGGAAAATTGCATAGACAATTTGTGTTTGTTTTTATAAAAGGTAGTGTTATACTTAGAGGTCTGTCCTCTTGAATTCATGTCGGTGATCTCTCCAGCCCCTGGCACACCTAGGGATTAGCTTGAGAAGTGTTCAGGAGATGGAGAAATCTTCATCTCTCATTCTGGGTTCTCCAGGTGTGGGGTCTGGCAGCACATGAGGAAAGCAAGGTGTGGCTAGGGTTTCCAAGAAAGAAAACCACAACATTTGCAAAAGCATCACCAAAGGGTAAACGATATAAAAGCTAGGCAGCTGTGCAGGTACAACTAGTATACAAGATAAGAAGTGACAGGTGCCCTGTCCCCAGCTTCTGGCAGAAGTCCGGCCTCTGTCCCTGAAGCATCCTGCACCATGTGCCCTGGAAGTCATTCCCCTTTTCTAGTCACCTCCTCTGCTGTGATTGCCTGGTTACAGCTCTAGAATCTGGTTTTTGAGCTGAAGCCATGTTAAGGTGCACTAATGCAAATGAGCTGCATGGATTAAGGATCATTTTGTGGGATATTAGTTTGCTAGCTTGTAGTTTACTTTGTGAACTCACAAATAAAGCTGCAAAAATAGTCAGACAAATCTCTGTGTGGTTCTGTGTGTTTGGCCTGAGGCCATAATTCTCTGATTTCCTGGCTTCAACTTGATGCTGGCAAAACAAGACCCCACTCTTCCCTGCTTTAGGAAATTAATCTGTCTCGTGCCAGACTTTGCTGTTGCCTCAGATTTTTTGTCAGTCTTTCTGTAAACTGGATTAGGCAAATGGCAAAAGTTAAAAATGTGTTTAAAAACCTCAGAAGTCACATCACCATTTCAAAGTATCCTTACCAACCTACAACTGCAAAAGTGGAAAGTTGGAGCATGGAGAAAGGGCAATGAAAATGCAAAAATGTATTATATCAACTTCTCTTTCAAAACTAACATTTTGGGTAATATGGTCTAAAATAAGGTGCAATTTTGTTTTCTCCCTCTTTGCATCAGTTTGCAAACTCCATAAAACTGTCCAAATATCATAGGCTACCTACATAATACTGCATATTTAAACTATGCTTGATTTTTATGTTTTATCAATTCCTGACTTTTAAATATATTCAAACATGAAGTCTTGAGGTTTTATTTGCTCATCACAAACTATTATCTCTTTATTATCTCTAAAACTTCTAAAACTTGGGTGGGGGGAGGTATGCTATGATAACAAGTAGAAGCCCTGTGTCACTATGACAAATATATGTATAGAAGAAAAAATGTTTATGACTGAAATAAACAGATGACTCACACAAAATTTTAATGGAGGTCTGTTGAATTTTTGATTGAAAAATGTTTCCCAGCTTTTTAGTCAAATTATAAGTTTTAGTGGGAAGAGACATAATTTGTTGTTTACATTTCTTATAAAATAATAATATCAAGAAAGGTTGGGTGAAACCAGAAAAGTTCCGTTTTTGTCAATAAAAACCAGAAGCATTTCAGAAGAATCACAGTCACATACAGAACAAAACAAAGCTCCAAACTAATACTTAGGTTGGGGATACATTTCCTGAAACGCCTGGAAAAACAGGTTTTGAGATTTTGGTTTTAGAAAATCAGTATGACAGCATATTAAAAGACAACCAAGAGTAGGAACTCCTTGTATAGGTTTGAACAAAGATGTGGATAAAAATTAAAAATTTTATTTTCTCTAACATCTCCTATATGAAAAAACAGTATACCCTGAGCAGAAATAGGTGACAGCAGATTTTTAAAATGGACAGCTAAAGTATTACATATTCAGTAACAGCCAACACAGCCAGGCTTTCCACAGGAATCCTGTCTACAACCAAAAGCTCATTCTGAAAATCCTGAGTCCTATTTCATTAAAATATTGTAAGGAAAATTAATTAGAATATTATTAGCTTAATACAATACAATACTTTCTGTCTGTCCTGTCTTACATGTAACTAAAACTGATGGCCATTTTAATTTACTAAAATAAATGGCAGTAATAGTTACTTTCCTAGCAGCATGTGTGGCTCAAATTCTTTTGAAAATGATAATTTGCAAAAATAAATTTTCTTCTTTGAATAATGTAAGGGTATGCTTTCTAGAAACTAAATGTAAAATTAGCTGTTACTACTGATCTAAATTTCTTAAAAATCATCTGCGATATATGTATTCAGTCTACTTCAAGAAATGTTGTATGCCTCTCCCTTTGAAACAGTCTCTTTCATAACAGGATTTCTTTTTCAAAGGACTTAGTTCTCCAGCTCTAACATTACAAAATGAGTCTGATTCATTGAATAGCTGAATAGGATTCAATGAAATCTGAATAGTGTTGGAGCCAAGAAAGTATAAGAAAAAAGTCCGCAGAAAGTATGCTACTAAGTGTTGCTTGTTGTTTGCGCTTGAAATGAAAATATATTCTTCAGCTAAAACATACCACTAAAATGATAGTATTTTATAAATGATAGTAGTTGTGTTTAAAAACTGATTAAGAGGGGCCACTTGCCAGTAAGACACAAATAGTAAGATGCTACAACAGACATTAAATAAAGAGGTGGGAGGAAGTATTGAAAAAATTTAATTAAGCTTACTTTCCAACTACATTTACTTTGTCACAGTTTAAGGATATGGTGGCTGGTAAAGGTCAAAGCCATCATCAAGAAGCTCTGATTCGCTAATTTTTTGTGGAAATTCCCATTTCAGGATAAAAATGGGAAGGTAAACATTTACTCAAGCCAGAAAAATGGGCAAGATTAATACTTACTCAACTGGAAATTATTCTCAAGAGGAAAATTGATGTCATGGCTAGAGAACATTGGATCTCAAACTGCAGTTTTCTGGTTCCAAAGTGCTTGGGACATAGAGTCATCTGGAAACTGAATTTCCATTCTCTGATTGTAACAGAATGTTAAACAACAATAACATATGCCTATAAAACTAGTTCTCATTCAATTACTTTCAGAAACTTCTTATGTGAGTTTTAAGTAGGAAATTACTCCAAAGCAAAACAAAGCATAACCAAGATTTTTTTATAAAACCAAAGTCTTATACTGTTTCATTTTGGAAACACTGGTGTAGGATTACCGCTTTCAGCAACAATAAGATTTCAGTTTCTTTCAGCAGCTACTAGGGCTTCCAGTGTTGAGACAGACTACTCATGCAACTGCCTCTGAGGTAGGATTTCAGGCTTAACTGGGCTTCTACTCAAACCAATTTATTTTCTTCAGCTGTGCTGCCAGTTCTCCTACATTTTAGAAAGCCACTGTTGACATTATTAAGACATTTTATTTTTCATAAACAGAAGCAGGGAAATTTGTGTGTGGAATTTAATTTAGCATAAGCAAATTAAATTGTGGAAATGCTGATACAGACTAAAATATGTAAGAGCTGCCCTGTTACCTAAAATGATTTCAGCAAACATACTTGTTATTCAAAAGGAAAAAGAAATATGTGATTTTTCTGAATTTAGAATCTATGTTGACACAATTATTTTAGCTCAGTAAATGAATATGAAATTAAAATGTAACAATATCTAGCAATAATAGTATGATTCTAAAATAGTGAGGTAAAATTAACTAAATTATTTTTGCAGCCAGGAATAAGTATGCCCTGGACAATTAATTAATGCAGTTAAAACATTCTTACAAAAATATAGATATTAAATAGATAAAATATGTCAAGCTTAGACTGATTACTTACAACTTCCATTTCTGTGTCAGTTTAAATTCTAAAATATTTCATAAACATAATACATTTAATAGAACATTACATAAATATAACACATATATGGAAAACCACATATTTGTAGTTATATAAATATACATCGGTCTCTTTCCTAAATATTATCTCTCTGTGTATACATAAAATAAGGATACCAGTGTCATCAGAATTCACATAAAGTTTTCAGAACTTCATAGGAACTTACTATTTGAAGCATTTTTTACACATGAGAAAACATATAATAAGAGAAAAACAGACCTTCATCACTGCCTATGTCCAGAGTTCCTGCACCTGCAGTTAGAATGCCTAGGGACATAGTTTTGATGTCCATATTTTTACAAACATAAACATAATTATTACGGTAATCCTAACTAAGAAAGACTTTGTTAGTCTTTTCAAAGAGAATTGCCCTCAAATTTTGCAAAATATAGGTGCTGACTAGGACTGGTGCCTCCAGTGAGCAGCCTGTAGTTTAAGAGCTGTCAGCAGAAAGTCTTTCTGGGAGAGTTGTCAGTTTGTCTCAAGCTGGTGTAGGTCTTCTCAACATTTACCAGAAGGGGCTACTAAAGGTATTTATATCCTTTAATCCATCAGAGTAAGAGTGACAGGAAAACAACCTTTTGGAAACTTAATGAACAGACTGGCTAATCTGGATGATCCAAGGTGACTGTTAAGGCTAATTTACACAGTGATCTATGCCTACGTCCATGGATTTGGGAAGAGCTGAACTTTTAAAAAAGTTTAAATCAAAAACTGTCTTTTGTTTTTTTTTTTTTTTTCCCCCACATTAAAGCCAAGATGGTAAATCAGTCAAGAAAATTATGGATTTCTTTCCTAATTCTTCTTATTTTTCCCATTCTTTTCTAAGAGCAGCTAGGTTTTTTTCTCCAGTGTTTGGGGGAATCTTTCTGATGAGTGGAAGACTGATCTCTAAACCAACTTTTCCCTGTGGCCACTCAACATTTAGGATACCTGTTTTCTCAGAGCCAGCCATCCTACACCAGCTGTAGTGAGCTTCACATGATGCAACTGCCCTGAGCACAGGGCCCCAGAACTGTCAGGAAGCTCAGGGAAAGTTAGACATTTTTGGAAAATATTTTTATTTTTATATTTACCATTGGTAGTATGATATTCTGACAAGTTTCTGAGAGAGAAACTGGGAACTTGATATGTGCATCCATACACTAAACAAATAAAAACACCACAAGTGAATATACATTTCACTACAAATTACTTAGTGTTATTGTATTTGTCTATGTAATTTAACCAATCCAAGATAATATCTGTAGTTAATTCCTGGTTTTAATAAGTTTTTATTTAATTAACACTGCCTTTGCCTAGACTAATTCTATTTTCTTCCATCGCGAAGTATAAAGTATCAGAAGTATTATATAAAGTATCAGAACTTTTTGCAGCCCAGTAGGTTTATTAGGTGGCTTTTGACAACTTTATTCTATATTCTCCTGTTGTGGGGTTGTTTTTTTTTTTTACTCTCTTAAAAGACAGAGGTAAGGTTTCAGTTACAGAGAGATGGAAGGCTGTTAATAGTGTGTTTAGAACAGAATAACAGCTTTGTCATGACTGCAGTACTTGGCAAATGAGCCAGACAGAGCCCCATCCATCCCACTGTGGTGTCTCTGACAGCAGTCAGTAGGAGCAAATGCTTAGGAAAAGAATATTATAAATGGATAACATGGAGGGTAATCCTTCTCTTAGTACAGCCTTCCTTACTCCAGCAATAGCCAGTAATTCCCTGAGCTTGCAGTTGAGTTCAGGCTGTTGTAACTGATAGTTATCAAAGTATGTAAAGTCTATATATTTGTATAATACAGTTCTAACGTCTGTAAGACTGTGCAGAGTCAGCTATCTAAGTATATGAGAAGACAGATATTTGCTCTCCGCTTTTCTCCCTTGTTTCTAGATACTGTATGCCTGCTTGGAAGCACCAATGAGGGACTCCTAGGAGAGTTAGCCTGGGTTTAGATCATATGATTTCAGAACTTGTGCCTATAAATAATTTTTTAAAAAGGTTATATTTAGTGAAAACTTCAAGAGTAGTGTGCAAATTGCCATCACTGCAGCTCAAATTAGTCTCAACACAAAATAACAATGTATACATGTAATAAACAATTAACATTTTGCAAGAAATAACAATCTACTGTCAAATCTCATGTTCTAAGGTTAAATGTAAAGTGTCATACCAACAGACTAACTCAGCTGCTGCAGGTTAGCAAGGACACATGATTACGTTGTAATTTCCACTATGATGTTTGCTTTTCCTGCCAAACTTCTATCTGTACTCACTGAGGAACAGCTCCCAGGTCTCTCTTTCCCAATTCCCTATTATTGCTCTGGCTTTTTCTCATTTCAAAGAAAGCTGAAATGGGTGTTACAAGGGAGAAAAAGGCAATAGCTAAGGAGTTAAACACACTCAAATCAGTTAAGGCACCGAAGCAGATTGGGTGCTACAATTCTTTCCCTGAACTGAATCATGGAGAGCTTGGAATAAGATCAGTGCTAACTTTTTTAGTTTCCTTTATTTCTTAGGATTTCCTAGAGCTCATTCTATAGTTTTAGGTCTGGAGGATATTTCTGTCAGTTCAAAGATAATCTCTTCATTGAAATATATTTTACTTTTATTAGACAGGCAACAACCATGCTGTTTGAAGACATATTTTAAACTACCACATGAAGTATTTGAATGCATTGTGCTAGTGGCATTTAAGGTGTTCAGTTCACTGGATTTTATGCTTTTTCTATATTAAAAAGTTATTTTATCTCCAGCTCAAAGTGGATTTTTCTTTTTATGATTGTCTTTGTTGCCTCTGAAATATTCTGTGGCACATGGATAGGAATATTCTAGTCAGGACTGGCTGAGATTGTGTTGATGCCTGCCATGTATTAGGCTATTCTCGAAGCATTTTAAAATCCTTACAAGACTCACAACTTGTTAATAGTTTCCAACAAACATTACAGAGTGTTAAAAATTTGGTTTTATTTTAACTATTTTCATCAACTTAAACAGTCATTTAAAATAAAATATGTTTCCAATAATACCCTTTGTAGACTGGATTGAGCAAGAAAACAACAAAAAAACAACCAAAAAACTTTGAGTCAAAGCCGTATTTCATCACTATTGTTGAAAACATTATGAAATCTTATAATTTTTTTCATTCAATACCCTCCTGGGAGAAGAAATCACACAAAGTTGTGGCTTTCCAGTTCAATTTTAATAGATGAAGCTTGCAAAATACGGACACATTTAGAAAAATATTTAGTTGTTTTTTCTTTCCATCTTTTCCCTATCTCGGAGCAGCAGAAGTAACAGGAATCAGAACACAAAATCACTTAACTTGGTACAGTCAGTTTAAGTTAAAATATATCTGATATTTTATAGTCATGGCAGTAGGTAGGTGTTTATCATGTTAGTGAAAATCTGTACATTAATATCCCAGGGAAAGTGTTTTGTATTTCAGCTGACCTATGTCTGACAAGTCTCTTTGTAGCATTGTTAAAGTGCACTGTTGTGGTTTAACCCCAGCCGGCAACTAAGCCCCATGCAGCTGCTCACTCCCACCACTCCCAGTGGGATGGGGGAGAGAATCCAAAGGGTAAAAGTGAGAAAAACTGTGGGCTCAGATAAAGACAGTTTAATAGATAAAGCAAAAGCCACGTGCACAAGCAAAGCAAAACAAGGAATTCCTTCCCCACTTCCCATGGGCAGGCAGGTGTTCAGCCATCTCCAGGACAGCAGGGCT